>JALBCR010003670.1:0-113702 GCA_030710515.1 Abscondita cerata | reverse complement strand
TCATTGTGCTTCGTTCAGTTACGTATTGCTAATACGTTTTACCTTGTATTAGTAGAACAGAATGACATAGTTTGAGTAATGTTCATGTAACTTTGTATACCGCACAGTTGCTACCGGCTGCTCACTTGATATGTTTGTTCTCTTGTGGCCGTTCTGACTTCCAGAGTTTTGTTGCTGAATTAACAATGCGCAGACCCCTGCTATTTAGACCTAAAATCTAATTAGATATTTTCGATGAAAACAAACAATTTTACTTGATTCTCTACCTAAACAAATGAGTTTCTTCAAGCAAGCGCTTCTACAAGGATGAAGAGGTGAAAGAAGCAGTTTATAGACTTGTTATCCTCAAACGCAGACTTTTATGACTTAGGCATACAAAAGCTTGTAGATCTTTATGACAAATGTGCCAACAAAATGAAAATTATACTAGGGAAATAGAAGCAAAGTAAAAAAAATTTCAAAATCTGTCATGGCTTTAAGTATGCTCAACAAGAAATCAACACCACTTTCAAAAACCTTCTGTAATTACCTATTTATAATTTTTTGAGTTGTTATGAAGTTTCATTTTAGATAATGAAAATAAACATGGTGTCCTGAATATTAATAAATTGGGGACGCCCTATAATATAATGAGTAGCAATTCAAATTTACATCGGTAGAAGATACAATTAATGCTAGAAATATCAACAAAATGTGGTGAGACTCCTAATCCATGTCCTGATAATCTCTAATCAAAATTTGAAATCTAGATTCATTGGCTTTCTGCAATTTGTAAGATGCGAATCAAAGCAACAGGGAAAACATAATGTAAACGACATCTTGACGATAAATTGGGATAAAATGCAACAAACTTAGTAAAAGAAGCTAATATTAAGAACTATAATCCTGGTCGTGGTAAATAGGATGTTGTTATGATCCATTTTTTATTTCTACAACAATTTGATTCGAAAATAGCATAATAAATAAATATCCAAAAT
The DNA here is from genome assembly GCA_030710515.1 of Abscondita cerata. Lineage (NCBI taxonomy): Eukaryota > Metazoa > Arthropoda > Insecta > Coleoptera > Lampyridae > Abscondita > Abscondita cerata. The sequence continues at coordinate 112,725 of JALBCR010003670.1, read as the reverse complement.
AAGGAAAATTTATCAGGTTTTTCCAATTTGTATAAAACTATAAGTATGTTTTGGAGAATGCAAAAAAGGTATGTGGAGAATCGGTTATTCCATGACGATTTTGACCATCCTATTATAATAGGTTGTTAAGATTATCAACCCGAATAATCTTGAGCTCCTAAAATTAATCCCAAGTATCATGTGGTGTATAGCCACTACGTATAATGATCAATATAGCTAATCTAGTCAAAATTTACCTTAATAAAATTCTTGTAGAAAGAAAAATTAATTTTCCGTACTAATTTTTTGATTCTTTCGATGCCCAAATTGACTTTCCTATATTGTCCAATTTGACGGGGTTAGTCACTTAACTGTTTGACTGAATGGCATAATTAATTATTTATACGAATATTAGCAAACAACGCAAAGCAGAGCAACAACGCGAGCAGCAACAACGATAGCTGAAATTAATATTATATTGTTTAATTTATTATTTGACATAATTTATAGCAACAATTTTATTTTATTTATAGAAAATTATCTTCATTGTTTTTACATATCCATTCCGAAAATACACAACACTTTAATTGTTAACTGTCCATCATCAAATTCAATTCTAATTGACCAACTCTAATTATTGTTTACATGTTGCACTTTTTTGCTTTCAATTGTCCGATTCTGATTTTTAAAATATTCAATATTTTCTTTTTCTCTTCAGTTTGTTTAAGTGTATTCTGTACAATAACATTCTTGAGTGCATTTCACATCTGTACTACTAATATAATTTTAATGCGACCATAAATTGTTCTTTGTACATAATGTAAATCAAATTCATTTTCTTAAATAAAATGTAGATTGGTTTTAAAAATCATATCTAAATTACATTACTTTACTGAATAGACAATTTGAATAAACATATATTATCAATTTTATATTAACAAAATTTTGATTTAAATGCATCTTTACTCCCTCTATTTTTAATTTAAAGAATTAACTGTCAAATACTGATTTATTTTAGGTAAAAGAATGTTATGCTTTTACTAAGGAGATTTGATGAGGATTCTAATTCAAAGACATTCAAGTTCCTTCTTACCGACGTTTTGGTTGCTAGTAGGTGCAACGTTTTTTAAGGTATCAAAGCATTAAGAGATAATGACGGGTACTCAAATGTCTTTGAATTAGAATCTTTCGGTACACTCTTTAGTGAAAGCCTAACATCTTTTAGGAAACTACCTAGAATAACTATAATTTAGGATAATATAATTTACTTATTTCATCAATAATATTTGTTTATCCTTTTACTTTTCATTACTTTATTATTTTATTAAAAAGAATATAATTGTTATCGATTAATGATTCTAGTTTCATTTATTGAGCAAGTGAACGTGCTGCACTTAACTTTCAACAATATTTTTTGCTGATCAACTTACAAAAACGATTGAATTAAAATTTAAATTGCAACATATTTACGTTTTCAAAACCAAATACATAGGTGTATTAAAATACCTTTATAATCCCAGGATTAAGCGAAAACCGTCCGAATCCAAATGACATCAACTTTGAATTCCCCACAAAGCTATATTTGATTATCAATCATACTTTATTGATTACATTACAGTAAAATATCGTTTTGTTTTCAAAACAATTTAAATTATATACGAATCTAAACCGATTTGTTATACGCAACTAAAAGCAAATAGTTTGTGATTCACACAATAGGTTTAATTTACATTGAAAATAACACTAATTGATTTTAATCCGAAATTTAATACAGTGGATTTCAATATTTGATGTTGCGACCGATGTGTTTGATAAACAAATTTGCATAAGTTCGATTTTGCAATAGGGTGGCATTATTAGAATTTGAAAGGGTGCGGTCTTTTTAATCAACGGTGGTTGATTTTCGACTTTAAACTTAATAAAAATAAATAAACATTCAAATTAAGGTAAATCTTTTACGAAATAAAATAATATTTTTATCTTAAATCGATTTTCGACGCTATCGACAATAGAATTTTTTCTTTAGAAATTAAAAAGTTTCATAGGGTTGATTAAATCTGTAATTGGACGTAATTCATTCAACAAAAGCACACATTCGTTCCATAACTTAAGTGTTACCTTAAATATCTACAGTGTGTGTTTATACAACAACAGATACAATTAACCAATTTAGTTCAGTCAAACGTAACTATTTGTAGTACAAACTTTGGTCGTCATGAGACAAGACACATTTTTAGTAATCACAAAAAATACTTATTTATTTTTAAAGTTATAGGGTGATTTATTTTCTATTTCGCATTTTTATTTTTTTTATTTTTAAAGTAAATTAATAAAATCAAAGCATTCTACTTTGGAAAGACTGTTACTTGTTCTACAAGTCTTTCTAACTCTAAACAAAAAACGTTAATGTTAAAGAACAGTAATTCGGCCACAAGCTTACTTAGGGCGCTGCCCGTTACTTTACGTATTGAGAAAGAAAAGTATAAACGGGTTGATAAAATATAGTTAAAATTAATAATTTTTTATCTTACTAGTAAAAAGAAAAGTATATTCCAGTTTAAATAAAATTTATATGACATACACCACGGGATTATTTATACATGGGTAAAAAGTCAAGCCGCTGAGAAAGGGTCTCAATCGTCCTTTGTTGGTCTACGAAATTTTCTTAGTTGGTTCAAAGGCAGTTTGTGACCTTCCGTAGTTAAATTACGATTTTTATTGCATAAATACGTTCATTGTTACTAGAATGTTAGTTTTCCAGCTTTAACTTGCGACTTTGACCGTCAAATTACGGTTTCATTTCGATTTAACTTGTTAACTTTTGCTTGTAAATTCTTACTTTTCTGGATTATTTACGTAATTTTGACAACGTTTGTTTTCTAATTTTGTTTCCGTTAAATGGAAGATTTGTTCATGGATAGTTTTTTTTTTGGTTACACCTTGTGTAAACCTCGAGATTTTCAAGTTTTTTCGAAAAACTCTTAGCACAAAATTTGTGCATTATTTTTATTATTTTTAAACTGTAGGTTTTGCGACATCTAGTGTCGACTCGTGTTAGCGATCACGTACGCAATAGTTGCATTAAGCAACTTTGTCGACAGGTATGTAAAAGCAGTTACATAAGTCGATCCTTCGATAATTATAGCCAACATAAGCGTTAGCAAAAAAAAATCTCAAATCGCCTTCTGTAAATTCGCAAGAGATTGTACAATAGCAAACAAACACTGAGAATTACTCGACAACTGTTCGGTCCTTTTGGGACTCTTCAGAAGTGAGAGAACTCAAGTGTAAGTTTACTATTGTACAAATGGGTACCCTCAGTAGGGAATATAGTTGACAGCACGCATTTGTACAATAGCGAACTTACACTTGAGTTCTCTCACTCCTGAAGAGTCCAAAAGAACAAAACACCTGTCGAGTAATTTTCAGTGTTTGTTTGCTATTGTACAACCTCTTGCAAATTTACAGCAGGTGATTCGAAATTTTTTGCTAACGCTTATGTTGGCTATAATTATCGAAGGATCCACTTATGTAACTGCTTTTACGTACCTGTCGACAAAGTTGTTTATTATTTTCTCGATCGCGTTAGACTTATGTGAGCGTTACGTGTACTTTGTGTAATAGAAATTTTTGTCGCTGTATTAGATTTGCCTTGTAGGCGGATATTCAAAATCTTCATTGAGAATACTAAATAATTTCAAGGTATTTGGGTTGTGTTCAGTTTTACATCCTGAAGAATTTTGCAAATGCGGTTTATGAATAATTCCGCTATTTTATACATAAAATTTGTTTATGCGTTTTAGTAACGACAAAAACTTGGTGGTCATCAGTAACGACACGGCCATACGGCTGTCTAGTAATAAAATAATCTTCTGTAACAACGTGCTTAGCACATTTTAAAAGAGAATTGAAACGACTTTCCGATACTATCGTACCCTTGAAGTACCCGACAGCGCAAGCGAATTTGTTTCGTTTTTGCCGTATGACACCATCTCCGATGGATACATGTGGTGGAAGAAGACCTCTTGGTTTTCCGAATAACCACAGCTGTTTACCAGGGATTTTGCGTAATTAAACTGTAGTACGGTGCCTAAACTTACTAAATGGACTTTAATACCGAATGAAATTTTGGAACATTTACGAAAAGATTTCTTCTGTTATTTGTACATAAATTGTTTGCGTTTAACTCTATAACCAAACCATTCGTGTGTTTCTTTTGCGCAGTAATAATTTATACATGATAACGTTGAACGTTGACTTTATGCAGTTTGTAATGGTTTGTACAAAGTCAACTTTGGCTTTATTGACCTAATAACGATAACGTTACGAATGCAGTAACTCAAACAATATTTTTCTTTTGTGTGTCTAGGATATTAATATTTTGTTAATTGAAATCACGTCATTATTAAAACAATTTTACAAAATTTTGTGACAAATACTCATTTCCTTGTTTAGATTTTAGGTTTTATTTTTTTTTGTGTTTCCTTTTTATTGTTTCAAAAGCGATGATTAATTAATACATGGTTTAATTTGTGTATGTTTCGTTCGCGGTTGAATAATGTTGCAGGTTTGAAATTGAACTTTAATCAAAGTAGGTCAAAAGTACCTACGTTAATAACCTCCGGTTATCGGAGGCCAGAGGTTTTTCGCAAGTCATCTCCAATTGGCGCCTACGAATACCGACAAATTTCCTTATGCGTGACGTCCCAAATTAAATTTACGAAAACAGATTTCTTGTGGATCACGCCCACTCTTTCTAAGCTAAGTCTATCCCTATTTCTGTGTTCTTGCATCTAGAATCGACATTGTGCACGTAACAAGCTTTTATGTCGTGTTTTTTTAGAATTCTTTTTATGCGGTCTTGACTTTGACATGTATGAAAGATAACTGTCAGATTTCGTTGTTCTCAATCTTTTGGGCCGCATTGATCTTTTGATTAAATGATTGTTTGGGAGAGTAATAAAAAGTGTGATGATGTACGTGGCGGAAATTTAAGGGCAAGAACTAGAAAGGATAGAAGAAACATATTGAAAATAAACGTTAGGTTTGGAGAACGAAACACCTGAATATTTAATAGAGAAAAAAATGATTAATTAATTAACACTATTATTATTATTATTATAAAAGTAATTAAAATAAGGAAATACTAAATACATTGTGTTGCTAAAAATTAACAAACTGTATTTGCGCTGATGACATTTGCCGTTGTCGCACTTGCTATACAGTTGACGGTAGTGTAGACACGATCCCGTTAATTGCAACAAACACCTATTTGGCGTGACGTATGGTTTTTCTAATGGGTGGTTTCTTTAAAGCTTTTTTAAGTATAATGATTACGGTTAAATGGGTAAATACGTCTATTTATAGCTTTCAAAGTATTGACAGAAACACAATTGTCGATGTATTATGGTTGTTTGAATACTGTTCTCGTCAAAGCCTTGTGAGTATTAATAGAAACAAATTTTAAACGGTTTAACTAGTTAGACATGATTCTACAGAAGCTGGTTTAGTAGCGCATGACTTTGGTGTTGTCGGGTTTCTAGTATGACGACTGTAAATTAAACGATTACTTATTAACAAAAGTGATTTTAGAGTTGTTAACCGACGGGCAAATTTGTAGAATTTAATCTATGGCTTTAGAAAAAAAGAAGTTATCAAACGGAAACTGCCTTACAGAGTTTTTTTTAAAGTTGCACTTTAAAGCTCTGCGTAGAGAATCAAATCTGCAGACAAAAGTTTGGACGTACAAGTTGTAAAAATTTAGTAGTAAAAGCGGTGGTCGGATGAAACACAGTTTGAAGTAGTTTTCTAACAAAGGTTTAATTTGTTATTATAATATAAGAGTTTCTAGATGACGTCAGACGAATTTTTCAAGAAGGATTGCGGAGCATGTTTTATAGGGGAAATTTATTAAAATAATATAGTAAATAATGCCACTTGTTTATGTTCGTTACAGACTTAATGGATGAACATGAAACACTAAGTGAAAAATATCATACAAATTTAGAAAATGAAATAGACAATAATGAAACTGCAAAAATAACTATAACACTTAGAAATCTGGAAACCTTCATATAGAAAAGGATTAACATTAAAGAAATTTAAAAATGGAAAAACTAAACAGAATATAAAGAAAATTTTACAACCTTCCGGTTTTTTTATTTGAACACTCGTTACAAAAACAAGACAACATTTGTATCATTTAAACTTAATACAAAAAATTGCAATAGATGAAAAGCATTAAAAAGTACAAGATATGAAAACCAAAAGAATATTAAAATGTTATCAGGATTTTTTTGAAATTTTCGTTAATTTAACTCTTATAAAAGTTAAAATTTATTCTATTTTTGTCTCTGATATAGAAGTTGTTCAAACTTTAAGCAGCTATTTACAGTACAAACATATGCGTCAGCTTTTGACTAGCTATATTAAAAAAAACGTATAATTTGTTACTTTAGTCGTTTGTTAAGTAGTCCTCAAAGAAGTATGTGACTACCGAACGCAAATGTCTTACGGTGATTGCTGCTGTAGAAAACTAAGACCATATTTAGAAGTTTATCATTGTAAGTTTATTACTGACTATTTTTAATTTGTGATTTTAGTTGCTTAATCTTATAATTTTTGTAAAAGATAATACCATATATTCTTTCTTCCGGTTTTACTATCTTCGTTGTAGGCTGTTGAGGTGTTATTGGTCGACGCTGCATTTTCAATATTAATTTAAATATCTAGATTAGTATTTTCTTTAATAAGTTGGTGCACTAAAGTCAATAAATAGCTTTTAGGAGAAATTGTGTTTTAGTAGGAAAATTTAATCTCGTTGTCTTTTAAAGCCTTGGTTAATGTTTAGAAAAGTAAATATTATAAAAATACTCTTCCTACATAACCAACATTATCATAAATAACAATTACTTTTTCGAGGTTATTTAATAACTAAATACTATATGTACAAATATTTTTATTGTTCAAGATTTTGTTATTTCCTCTATTTATTTATAAAACGCTTTTTATATTTATAACGTATTTCCATAAATATTTTACTCGCACACTTTGAAAATCTCCTCGAAACAATTGACTTGATTTTTTATAAACGTAGTTCAGATTGCTTCCAAACGTTCCGATCGCCTCGAACGACCCTGATTGTAAATTTTGAGAAAAGTTATTAAGTGTTTACTTTTTACTAAATAACAAAAGACATTAGGTTTTAAAGAGCATGGAGGTAAGGTTAACACATATTCAGATAAAATAGTAAAGGGGTGTATGGAATGTTAAAAAGGATTGGGCACTTGTAGGAAAGAGATTAAAAGAGTGATTACAATTTTCCGACGATACAATTCTGCTTGTTGAAGGTGTGGTATCCTGGTGTATTTGATGCGTGGACGCATTACTGCCGTGCTAAGTTCTATCTACATTTTGTTTGTAGAATAAATTGGAATTTTAATTTCTAGATCGTTTTAATCATTGATCAAGACTTGTATCAATGTTTTTCATTAGTCATTTTAAAGTAGCCTAAAATATTTGCCTTTAAATGCTTACACTTGAAAATGGATATACGTTTTTTTATTAGCACGGCAGTATATTATTTACACAAAATTTACATTAATGAACTGACTGCTAAAGCGCACGTAAATGTGTTACTATGTGTTATACTACGTGATGATACTTAACGCTACGTAATTAGTACTTAATTGCTGTTCGATTCTTACTTGCTATCTATATTAACGCCAGTACGTTACTTGCATAGTTAGCAAGGTCGGTCGATCTCCTGATTTGTCAGCACATCATTTTCGTATTACAATCTATGCTTGTTGATTGTCCCGCGGTTTAAAGAACGCTGATATTACTATTGTTGGGGTTGTCGTTTAGCACTCCTTCCTTAGTGGATTAGTCCACAATACAGTGTGCTGAGGCTTGCTGTTCAGGAACAGTAAAAAAATTAGCAATAGTATTTTTTGCGATCGTGTGTGGCGTGTTTGATAGGGCGGCGTCTTGTGACGTTAGTGCCCTCTGCACTTTGGAACGTTGACAATGTATTCAGGCTTGCGTCCTTTGCCGGCAATCGGCGGCAATGAATGCCCAGACGTATTGCTGTTTGATGAGTTGGGTTGTGGCTTTTGTTTTGCGGTCTGCCAAGTTGTGTATTGTATCGAATATGCGTCGGCAATGGGTTGCGGAGTCAAAGGGTCGAGCCTTAGCGGTTGACACATCGCAGCATACGGTTATGTCCGTGTTAAGGACTGTCACTCATTTGAGTTGCAGTAAGTAGATACGTTTGCAAATTGGTGTCTGTGGGTTGTGCTTTTGTTAGAGTGATTGGTTTAGCAGGGATGCTTCTATTGACGAGGGTTGCTTGATGGAGATGCTGTGATTTAAGTTTTGCTACGGATGTTGTGATTTGAGTTGCTTCTTGTGGATGCTATGATTCAAGTTGCTTACTTCAGAGAAGACTGGTGCGGTGCGAGTGGTGATAAGACATCGCAACTGTTCATCGTAAGCTTCGTGAGGTATGTGTATGTGCCCATGATACTTAAATGCGACAGGCAGTACCCCAAAGCTTAGGCCAGCGGTTGCGTGCTGAATGAAAGTGGGAGCTCGTTGCTCCAGCTCTTCCTGTATTTCACAGGCGAAGGTGTTCGAAACCGGCATCGCAAACCTCATGGCGGGTAAGCAAACGCGTTATTCTAGCACAAATGAACGATAAAAACTTAAGTCTGTTAATATCCAGGTGGCGAATATAAGTTATTGATTACCGACAGCTCGTAGTAGGTGCGTTCTTGATCAATGTGTTCTTGAAGTAGCGGATGGGCTATTGAGAATGATACAGAAGTTGACAAAATGGACCAAATTGATGTGTTTGTCGGCTGGCGTGGCGGTGGCACGCTTTGTGTTGATCAGCGAAACGGTGGCTTGCGTTGTGTTGGTGGGAGAGACAGTAGGTGGCTTGCGTTGTGCTGGCGGACAAGACAATGACTAGCGTTGTGTTGGCCCGCTTTTCTCATGGCAGTCTATTGTTGGCTGGCATGGCGTTGACGGTTGAGAGGGGGGCAACAAGCGCAGCGGACGCAATTAAGGTCGTTTTCCCGTCTATTTGTAGGTATATTAATTAAATTTTGGAATATACCTGTGATTGCGTTGTTTCCGTCCTCTGTGACCGATTTATCACGTTGAGGTCACCACTGTGGCATTTTAGTAGATTTAGGACGAAGACGCATTATATTATTTACACAATATTTACATTAATGAATGCGACTGCTGACGGGCACATAAATGTGTTACTATGTTATTATGCTTTGTAGTATTGTATAATCCACTGCTTGATTGATACTTGATACTTGTAGTACTACGTGATGATACTTAACGCTACATGATTTGTACTTAGTACTTAATTGCAATTGGATTTTTATTTACAGTTTATTTGTAAAGAATGAGATAACAGTGTTCAAAAACCTTGCTGGCAGCTTCAGTAGCCGGGAGTGGTCGTGGGTTTATTTACAATTGTTAGAACAAAGGCTTCTACACTGAACAAAGAATTTATAAGGCGCCACCTAGTATTGAAGACAGGTGGTGTTCTATAGCCACTAGAAACTCGTAGACACAAGTAACAAACCGTAGGTTGGTAGAAATATATAATTATATCGACTAGACTTCAATCAAAACGCACATAGAAATACATTTTTTTTACATAGACGCGAAGATATAATACGGTTTAGAGAAATGCACAATATTTAGATATAAAATAATAATAACTCAGGAAAGCGAGTTAAGAAATAAGTAATAATTTAAGCACAAGCACCCGAATAAGTAGCTGTCGTAGGGTACCATAAAGTTTTGACAGTCGTAGCACTGATTGTTCCTGCAAGCGACTAGCAATACTTCGAAAGATCTTATAAATTTATAGAGATTCTTTACACGGCGCAAACAGTATGTTGTTAAATTCACAGCCGTAGTACGAGTACATAAAACGCGACAAAAATCACATGCATAAAAAGAATCAACTTAGCTCGTTCATAAGAAGTTTTCGGTGTTCAAACGTTAATAGATAGGTGTGACAGCTCGTATCTAAATCAGACAGTACTTAATTTCCAGCATAGAAGGGAAGACGCCAGCATAACAACTATCACGACAGACCCACAGGAGAAAGCGAAAGAAAAAGGTGTCTGCAATTGATAGAAAACCGCGATAGCGACGACTTCATTAAAAAGTAGTAAAAAAGTATACTCACACACAAACAAGAGGTGAAAACTTATCCCTTTGTTATACGAGATGATTTTACTTAGGTTTATACTAAATAATTAATGCATGTGTAGCTGTTTTGAATTTTAGATGATGTTCATGTAGCACCTTTTAACAGGCAGGTCAAGAAGAAGGAAAATGCGTCTTTTTGACCTCCTAATAAAGAAATTTTTTCGATCCGACAATCTTAAGTTAATAAAAGTCACTAGAAAAAATTTATAACACAAAATTGGAAGAGTTTCTTCCCAGCCGCATAAGTGTAAACACAGTTGCCTATGCTCTAGGAAAAAATAATCAATTTTTTTAATTACGAATTTTCGTTTGTTAGTACATAATACGGTCACTTACTATTTAAATTACCCCCGGGTGTGTTACTTTCATAGTTTACAAGATCAGTTGATTTCCTGGTTTGTCAGCACATTTTATTCCGTATTGCAATCTGTGCTTGGGAATGGTTCCCTGTTTTAAAGAACGCCGATATTATTGTTGTTGGGGGTTGTCGTTTGGCAACCTCATAAAGGTAAACAAACTCGTATAACATTCATGTGGAATATGTTGTAAGAATTAAACAAAATCGATGATAATAAGTAGATTCAAAGGACTGATGCTGAATCAGCTAGCTACTGATGATGATAGCTTAGTTAAATTTTTCGTGCAGTTTTTGAATACTTATTCTATTTCTTTGGAGAGAAAAACAAAATTCCGTTAGACTTAGACAAACCAAATTGTTTCTTAATTTTCTTATGGTGCTTGGTGTGTAGATTGATAAACTTCTAATCTTTGTTATTAGTTTTTATATCTATAAATTTGATTCAATGTGTCTGCATTTTTTTATCAGCACTGTTTACAATTGCGTACCTAACTGTTTTCAAACTAATTCCAGCTTCACAATTATGTCAATAAAATTCTAAACTTGTTGAAGCATATTTTATCCATCAGAGTGTAAAACAAGTTAGTCAGTAAAATAAATATTTTATTTGAACCAATTTCGATTTACAAAAAAATCTCTTGCGAAAAGAGATTTAAAGTTACCTACGTCAATAATAGGCATTTAAGTAGTTAAATGGAGTAGATTAAAGTCTTCCCCGTAGATTGCATTTGTTCAAAGCAATTAAGGCACTCCAACCCACAAACCTTATGTCTAATTTCACGCCGTCTTTTGTGTTTAAACAAGTCGTTTAATGAAAACTCTAGTCCTTTAAAAATTTCGAACCCACATTAGGATTTCGTCATAATTGAGGAAATGAAAACTAAAACAACTTAAACGACTTTGCATTCTACCCGCTGAAACTTTAATTAGTCTGCGTTGTTCTAGATTTTTAATTGATTTAAACTTTTTTTGTATTAGTCTGATTGTTTTGAGTATTAGTTAGATATAATATAAAGACTGATTATGTAGCTCTGGAACGTATGACTATGACACCTGCTAATACTTCCTAAAAATTAAGGTTGTTCAGTTTTATTTACTTAAACTCTTTTCCTTTCACCAAAATATTGATTGATTTTACAATTCGACGCACAAATTTATATAAAGACGCTACTTGTTAGCTTTCTAAGAATAAACAGAGAACAGAAAAAGCAGCAGAGCAGCAACAAAATGTAACGATAAACAATTGAATTAAATTGAATATTGAGGCCAAATGTTTATTTTTGTTGATTTAGATTTATATTTAATTAGGGTTGACATTACGGTTAATCAATCCCGATTATTGTGCTCACGATTCAGAATTTAAAGCACCTCTCAGGGTTAGTAAATGAGCTGAACTTAATCTATCTAGTGATGTAATCTGCATTGCCGGATTGTAATCACACCTTACATAGTAAGGTTTTCGATAAAACGGTTTTTAAACCAAGTTTAAAAACTATTGTTTGACGCAAAAATTCATATAAGGACGCCACCTGTTAGTTTACAAAATTATTTCTTTTATGGAGGATTGAAAAAGAATAGAAGAAGTATGACGATACACAATCAATATTTTTTAACTGGCTTTTGCCCAATTAAATTCCCATAATGAAAGCGGACACGCTTTTGTATTTACAGGGAGTTACTAAGTTTTCAGTTAGAACGAGATGACAAATAAATTCAACCGATAAATCGCTTTACCGAGACATTTAAAGTGTTTACACACATAATTTCAATGGTTTTTAATCAGTAACTTTAAGTGCAATGTAAATGATCAATTACTTCATTGGTGTTAATTGTTTACAACAAGTTGTAAGATTAGTAAATATGATGACGTTTATAAAATAGTAAAGATATCCCCGCGTTATAAAGAATAGCCTCTTTTTGACCGGCTTTCCCGCTTTCTTTCCATCTCTCCGTCGCCCTGTTACAAATCTAGGCTACAAATTAAGTTGTTTCTACATTTTAAACAACTTAAGTTTGATGTTGAAGTTTGAAGTTTAAACCGTTTAATTATCTTGACCTGTTCTGATAACTGTTGACCACCGCCTGAACTTAAATATTCTTTTGATATAAAACCGCTACCGTGTATAACCTGTTAATTATAATACAGTAGTAGTAGGATGTCCGTTGATTAAATTCGATGCATTGAAAGTATCTAAACTTAAACCTCTTTGTAACAACTACTACTTGAATTTGTTGTGTCCCGAAAGCTACTTGTACCCTAAAGCTAACCGTTTCTGTTGTACGCTGTCCGATTAACACTCAGCAATAGTACAGATACCTGTTTATAATTACCAACCTGCAAACCCGTCCAAAACCCGCAGACTACCTACCAGCAGAGATAATACTGTCAAAGGGAGTATACACAGCTAGGTTGTTAACGAAAGCAACCAACAAGTTGTTGGCATCAACGTAACACAAACTACAAAAAGCTTCTGGATTGGTAATATTAATAAATACATGTTTAAAAACTTATAGAAAAACAACAACTGCCCTCAAAGCAGGTTTAATTTGTACCACCGGCCTACCGGCATTTTCATTGTGAGTTTCGCTAAGAAGATGTTTCGTCGTCGTGTCTCTAATGCAGTACCAGGACGATTTACTCAAGCCGACGCAAAATAAAACTACGACACATCTTGTACATTTTTATTTTTTAAACCCTTATTACTTTGTTAATTAGCTTGTATATAATTATTTTCAATATGTCGTTGCGTGCGTTCATACAAATCAAAATCGGAGCGTTCTAAAAGTAGCGCTACGTGATCACTATTTGAGTTGCTACGAACCGGTTTTCATCGCGCTTATCGCTCAAACTCCAATAAATGTCAAAATTTGTGGAATCTAACCTAAAAGTTTGATTTATAAGATTGTGAACGCATAGATAAATACACACAAAAAAGGGAACTAACCGATCACTGATCAATAATCAAAAGAGCGGAAATCAACTACGCTGTTTAAAATGGCGTCCGCTACCTAAGCGCTACAATGGATTGTGTGCGTTCATAAAAAAATTTTAGGGTTGTTCCCGGATCGCTACAGTAGCGGTTGCCTGGATGAACGCACCCGTTGTCAAACATATTTGTGTGTCTAAAATTCAATAGAAATTTTAAACCTGGGTTACATTACTTTCTTTGCTGTAGTTACCCGAGGCAATTAAAATATTGTAAATTTATAACTAGGGAAGGTCGCTTGACATGTCGAGGTTTTACAAAGTCCATAAAATCAGCTATTGAGTAAAACAATGCTTCTCAGAAATTATTAAAAATATGGTCATTATAAAATTTACTTTAACCATTTTATAGAATAGTGGACTAAAAATGTTCTGTTTTGCCTTAGTAAATTTTAGACAGAAATTATCGTTAAAACTAGTAAACTTTTTTTATTATAAAATTGTCAATTTATTTTTATTGACAACAACAACAACCATAATCTTACCATCTTGCTACTTGCTTTTGTCGTTTTCCTCTTAAATTATAATTGAAGTGAAGACAGCGACTCGACAATAAGTGACACCGGCCCCCAATTCTGATCCAATTTCTGGAATTGAATCCACTTCTGCTTTCAACCCCAAACGGTAAAGTGTATTGATGTTTCTTTTGTAGATTGACACAGCTTTCTTCCCAAAGGTTTTTACCGTCACGTCAACATTTCTCATCAGTTTGTCTGCTCCAAGATAAAGTTCCTAGACAACTCCCTTCTTCCAAGTGTTTTTTGGAATGTTGTTATCCACGACAAAAACAAGTTCACCAATTTGAATCAGTTCTCTATGTCTGTGCCACTTACTTCTATTGACTAATGTTGGTAAGTAAAACTTCGTCCACTGTTTCCAAAATCCATCTACATAACGTTGAGCAATCCTGTATTCCTTGCGTATTGTTTCATCAGTAGTAGTAGTAGTAGTTAATTCTAGAAATGTTCCTCCTTCGAAACAATGTCCCCTTAGCAAATCATTTGGCGGGATTGGAAGTGGGACAGCTGGATCACTTAAGACTTGAATTAGTAGTTTTGAATTAACAATAATCTCTACTGACTTCATAACTATAAGCAATGTAGTGTCTTTGAGAGCTTTTTTCACGAGTATGTTGTGCATTGCCGTTTTCACAAATTTTGTCCTATACGTTCCCATATTCCACCTTAATGTGAGGCTCCTAGAGTCATAAAATGCCACTTCAATTCAAACTTTCGTTGAGCATTTTCTAATTTTGCTATGTGACTTAGTTCCTTTGCTGCCTCCACAATGTTTGTATCTTTATCTGAGTAAAGATGTCTTGACTGTTCTCTAGAATCGATGAACTTTGACAAAACTTGCAGAAATTCATCTGTACTCAAATCATGAATTACTTCATTGTGTATTCCTTGAGAGACGATACAAGTAAACAGAATACCCCAGCAATTCTCATGTCTTCTTCCAACGGTAACTGTCATTGGATCAAATTCATCTACTCCTGTATGTGTAAACATTGGAGAACAACAATCCAATTTCCCAGCTGAAATCAGTCCCATTATGGTTGATTAAGGCATGGTATAATTCAGTTCACATTTTTAATAGCATAAAAAAAAAATCAATCATTGATAAGAATATTTGTAACATGATGATCTTTTGGAAGAATGACAGGAGAATGTGAAATTGCCAGTTTCAGCTTATTATTTCTGAATCGTCCATTAATAGCAAGTAGACCATCAGCGTCCTCAACAAGAGACAATTTACGAATGCAGCTCTTCTTATGTAGTCGTACATTGTTTTTCAATTTTTGAATTTTGTCTAAAAAGCAGCACTCTATCTGAACCAATTTTAAAATGAATTTCTCTCTACTATCCAATTGAGCATGAATGAGTAGTGTATCCTCTATCAATCTGAGTAACCTTGATCATTGATGGCTGTGTATAAGCTTTATTTTTATTTTTTAACTTCCACTTTTCTGCAGAAGCCAAAACCAACAAAAAGGCCCGTACTAATTTTTTGTAACTGGAAAATGTGTCAAAACGCACCAGTTCCTCTTTACCTTCACTCAACCTGCCCTCTACACTAGTTTTCTCTACCTGTTAGTACTGCACAATATGAACTATCTTCTGCCTTTGCTGCTGGCCAATTGTCTTTGTTTTTATTAAAAAATGTTGAGTCATTAACAATATACTTCTAGTTGCGATTTCAGCTGGTAGGTACCCACTTCCAGTCTGTATTATCAGTCAGCTCCTGAATTTTTCCTACCTTGTTAGCCACGATTTTCTTAAAAATTTGAGTTTCGGATGACATCCAGCTTAAAATCGTTTTTGAATCGCTCCAAAAATATGTTTTGTTAACCTTCACTTTACACTCTATCAAAATACTGGCGGTTTGCTTTGCTTTGAGTACGGATGCTTAAAACTCCAGACAAAGTATTGTTAACTTTTTGAGTGGTGCCATTTTGACTTTTAAACCCACAAATGAAACACTCACTTTGTTAACTGTTTTTATGAGAAAATGCAAACTGCACAAAAAGCTTCTTTACTAACATACATAAACGTATGCAGTTGCACTTGATCTGATTCTGGCAAGCCGTATGAGTATCATTTTGGTACCTGCACATTCTGAATGCTGGAAATTGATTTTACACACTCCTCCCATAGTGACTAAATAGAATCTGGTAATTCGTCTTCCTATCCGATGCCTGATCTCTAAATTGCTTGCAAAATTGTAAATCCAACTGTTTTATAGAGTGAGATAAATCCTAAGAAATCGTATGACGATACGAAACTGCAAACTTGACGTTTCGTTGACCTCTCTCCTTTCAAAATCTAAACTTTTTAGTCCAGTAGCTTGTAAGTCCTCAGCCATGTTGGCAATAACGTCAAGACTATTAGAAGTCTATTTCTTCAAAACAAAGTTACCGTTATGATTATCATCCTGTAACTCAGATCTCAGTTGAATTGCCTCCTCAACAGTTACAGCTCCAGTTAGACATTCGTCACCAAAAAATCTTTCGTTATCATCCTGTATAACTCAAGATTCTTCTCTTTGACCATAACTTCGGCGTTGTAGTTCTTTGCATAAATAGCAGAGAAAAAGGAGTAGGTGGCACCAAAAATTATTACCTGTTTAGTTTTTGTGATAAACATCTATCCTTTTATAAAAACCGCTGACTGCTACGATCTTCCTTACAAATCTCGACTCTGTGGAACTCGATATCTCCGTTAATGATAATAGTATGACGACGGAAGTTCCAAAGTACCGATGTAAGTGATCTTATTAAGTCTGGTCCCGTATACAAAAAGTCATTTAGGCTGACTCCGTCGTTCTTAGCTGCTGCACAAGCCTTCACTTGCCTAACTTGTTGAAGTTGGTAACGTCAAAATGTGGCATGTACTAATCACGTTCACTGTAGTTGCAGCTTATGTGGTAAGAGTTTTGTAATGTATCATTTTTTAAAGTACCCTTTTTTTTCTTCATTCTTTGTTCAATCCATAAAAGCAGATTTAGAGTTTGGCTTTTACTTTCGGGGAGTATTACTGGTTTTCCATAGTAATTTTGTAATTATGCCTGCAGTGGATTTCACTGTTCTCTGCTTTATTATTGCAGTGACCTTGCTCTCTTTGACTGAGTGAGCTGACTTGACTAAAACGGAAACTATTTTGGTTATTTGGTAATTTGTTATGTCCTCTTTTAGTCCGAGCTTGCGTGTAGTTTCCGCTTCAATCATGGTTTGACTGGATCCAGAGTTCGGTAAAGCGTAAGTTTAAAATACTCCTTTTTGTCCTTTTAATTTTATAGGTACTACTACCAACGGGCCGTCAGCACCCTCGATGTATGTAGCACCAATACTTCCTCCATGTAGTGCAGGATTTACTCCTTCTACATTCTGACATAGTTGTTATTTTTATATAGTAGAAGATAACAACAACCATAATCTTGCTATCTTGCTACTTGCTTTTGTCATTTTGTCTTAAATTATAATTGAAGTAGAGACAGCTACTCCACAATAAGTGACAGTCATAGTAAATGCAGGTTTTAGCTCTACGTAAGATACCAATTTGTTTGTTGAACTATTGTGTCAGAAATTTGTTTTTGGTAGATTTAGATTTAAATTTATCTGGGGTTGACATTCCGCTAAATCAATCTCATTTATTGTTCTCACAATTCAGAATGTAAGACACATCTCAAATGTAAGTTATTTTCTCCAGTTTAACGAATTGGTCATTGAATCTTCTACAACTTTTGAAGAAAGTAGCATCGCATTACATGACTAAATCAGCCGCGAACTCATCCGCCTAGTGACTGAACCTGGTACTCACACTCAACTTAGTAAAAAATTTTTGGAAAAGAGGTTGTTGATCTAAGTTCAAAAAAACAATAATTCGACAAACAAATTTACACAAAGGCGCAACCTGTTAGATTATTAAAATAATTTTCTTGTTTTTAGTTAGAACAAGATAACAAATAAAATCCGAATACGTTTCTTTAACCTTTTTTTAGGAGGGGCAATCAAACACAGAACGTGCGATTTTGACGATGTTTCGTGCTCGATGTGAGCACTTCCTCAGGCCAATTTTGTTTAAATTTTGTAGATCAAATCAAGATGTTTTTAATTTTAGACAGAATTTTAGCATTAATTTTTTATTTAGAATTCGTTTTGTTTAATTTTGGGATGTTTATTTAGTTTTAAACTTTGTAATTGTTTGTGTAACATTTAGTCGTATATTAAAAGTACCTTACTTTGCAAAAACAAATATTTGTGAACAAACTTGCTTTAAACAATTTTTAATATTATCTTGTTTTAGTTTTTTATTAAAAAAGAGGGACACTAAACCAAAATTAAACAAAAAATATGTTTATAACAGCTTTGTTTTTATTATTAAATCATGGAAATCTTTGTAATGCGTTACAAAGCAGATATCAAAAATACAATTAAAATCTCAGATTTTAATAAAATTTTAACGCAAACAGTGGGCGTGTATTGATTAACAAATAGATATCAATGAAGTGGCGTTGCGAAAATAATTCGGAACGCATGTAAATGGAATCATTAAAATTCCATTTTGGTTCATTGAAATTACTATAATTTAAAAGGAAAATTGGAACGACAGAATTGTGTTTGTAACTTACAAACAAAAATGAATTTTTCGACGTGGGTAAATTTGAAATGAACTATAACGACTATTGCAGTCGGAAAAAGAAAATGGAGTAGAAAGGCAATGATACTAATTTAAATTCCAAGAAATTTTTCCAAAAAAATTAGTATAAAATAAAATGGAACGACAATGAGATTGTTTAGATAAATCTTTTTTTTTTTCATTTTATTTTATCTGAACACTTATTAATTTTTCCAAATAAATGTAAGTATCGTTACGTTAGGAACAAGTATTAAATTAAAAAAATGGTAGAATTTGGCTTTGAGTTTATTTAAGTGTGATATTAGCCGTTTGCAACAGGACTCTATATCGTGACAGATATACGTTTAAATAACAGTTATATAACTTTAATTGAGAGGGAGTTATAAGTGACAAGTCGGTTTAGGCAATCGTGGTTTGTTTATGAACTAGCGTTGTGTTGTCGATCTTTTATACAATTGATGTGGCTCGAAGATAATTTTTGTTTCTTATTTTGATTACCACGCATTTTGGGGTCCAAAGCTACCGCAAGAAAAATACTTAGGGTTAGTTTTAAAAATTCTGGAAGCAAAATTCTTACATTTTACTCGAAGCCTGGTGATTTCTTTTATGCTAAATGGTTTCATGCCTGTTTTAGTCCGGCTGGTCCAACGGTCAACTTCTTCCGTAAGCACAAAACTTTGGTGTTTTAAAAATATTAAATTTGGGTGGAGGAAAACTTCTGTCGAGAAACTCTTCGTCATACTCTGCAATTGATACTCGTCAGTATATCTAGGTACTCTGCTTAGTTAATTACATTTTGGGTAAAAAGAACTCCGACTGGCATTACAATTTCTCGTGTATTGTTACGTTACGAGCGTTGCCTTATACATTTGTATCTATCCTACAAAGGCTCTCGCCTGTGTACCGCAAGCGGTTTTGGCAAACTTTAAGTACTTGCCGTTTTTTATTATTATTATTAGAAATGGGGTGAGTGTCATGAAAAAACCCTCCTGCACTACAACCAGATTAGATCTTTTGTGCCCCGCTTACTTTTACTTTTTTAACAATTATAATAAAACACAATCATAATTAACACCTGTGATCAATTTATTTAAGAAAAAATAAAAGTAGATTTTATGTCACGTTAAACTTGTATTTTTATTACTTTAATTTAACTGTATCTGTTGGTTCTCTGATTTGCACCGATAGTTGTGTTTCTTATTTTAGAATCAGTGGCGCCCTAATTTATCTATCGTGTAATAAACATATTTTTATTTAAGTACTACAAATTTTCCTGTTTCTATTTTATCATTTAACTCACGACGCTCTTTGACAAATTGATCTATTTAGGAATGTACGAAAATGTCGTTCTGAAATTGGATCTAAATCTAATTAAAGAAATTTGAACTGTATGTTTACTTGATTCTTTATTTGTATTTGTATCACTGTAAACTGCGGCAGCTAAAAGAGGCCTTTGTTAATGTTCTTGGTTAGTTTGAAGGTAGTTTTGATGTCGTGCCTCTTATTTTTGTGCAGTCTGTGATTTTAGATATATACGCGTGGGGGGTAATGAAATAAGTACCTGCTTTCTTTGTTACATTTTTGATGCCTAATTGCATAATATATTTATAAAAATATCACTAAACTAGTGATTAGTTTAAACAAGTAAACTATTTTTTTTACTGAAAGATATTTTAAATAAAAGTTGATGACAATATATTATACACAAATTTTTATGTAAATAATGTTCTTGAAGATACTGTTAAAATAAAAAATGACACTAGTCATTTTACCTCGGTAATTAATAATTGAATAAAAATATGTTTGGAGAGATGCAATCGTACCGTTAAACAAAAGTATTTGGATTTTGCATTAAATAAAAAAATGAAATACCCAAGTTTTCAACATGAAAAAAAAACTACACAGGAAATCATTTGAAATTCTTTTACAAGAAAAAAAAATTGTTAAAAATCGCAATTCAATTAAAGGTTCTGTTAGTAGAAGTCTGCAAAAAACATAAAAAAAATTAACTTAATAAAATAAAACAAAATTAAAAAAGACGAATATTTGATGATGCATATGCAAGATACGTTAAAAGTGTATGGTAAAAAGAATGAACCTAATTTACCAACTTATGAAAAAGTTGAAATTATGGATCATGCAGTAGTGGCAGTAGAGATATTAAAACATGTTTAGACGCACAACAAGAAAACTAAACTATTTATAATAAATTGGTCTCAGAATTAAATAAAATTAAACAGTTAATAGTAAACAAAAAAGCACAAAGCATTGAAAATTCACCTTTTTTGTGTACAGCTGCATTTAAAGGGTTGGCAAAAAAGGAAAATAAACAATAGATAGACGATATAGGACAGAATCAAGTATATAAAGGAATAAAAAAAAAGACCATAGCTGAAAAGATATTTATGGATAATATGTAGCAAAAAGCTGACTTGAGCATGTAGTTTTTTTTTTCGATTAACGAAAATAATTTTGTATATTTGACAGTGTATGTTCGAGTGTTCGGATTTTCTCGTGTGGTTAGACGTTGTGAATGTTTGTGTGTACTTCAGTTTTCAGTCAAAATTTAAAATTTGTGGATGGTCGTTGTGTATATTCGTGTTTGCATGCTGATTTCCCGGCAAAATCTGAAATTTGTAGTTAATATTCGTGTGTGTTCGAATGAGTGTGAGACCATCGTGCGTGTTGTGGCTAATCGCGTGTGTACATAATCATTCGTTTTTTAGCGTTCGATTTAGGGATCGTCAGTGTCCGTGTGTGCGTTCGTAAACTGTAGATTTATATAGATGTCTTCTATTATTTAAAAATGATTTGAAATTAAAATTAAAGTTTAGTCATTTTAAAGTAATTTAGGTAATCTTTTAAAATTCATTTTTATTATGTCTTCCCTTTGTGTGTCTTTTGATAGGTTAGAGAATATTTTTTAAACCTATATTGTTTTTAATCAAGAGAAAATGTTCAGCATTTTTTATTTTGCCCATTTGTTTATTACCCCGTTAAAATCTGATTGAGAATTAATGGATTGTAAATAATACATATACGCACACACCCGCACACCCTGTCACTGTTATTTATAAACAAAATGCGAAATTGATGCAATACTAAAAACTTGGCCGGCAGTTATGTTAGTCGCAGAGGGGTTGTGGTTGAACTTCCTAGTATTAAGTCAAAGGCTTTCACACTGCCGAAGGAGATAATGAAAAGAGCGCTACTTAGTGAATACTATATTAGGTACTCTGGAGTGACTCTGGGAACTCCAAATACAAAACTAACCATAGACTAGCATAGATATAACTTTTGTCTAACGACTAGACCTTAGTAACACATAAATTACATAACATAGACAATAAATATAAGGTAAATATAGACACAATAGATATCAACTAATTGTTCCCTTAGGAAAGTATCGGATCTGCCAGTAGTATTTAATAGCCGCGACGGCATTTACGCCTATGGAATGGCGTGGCCGCCCAAATTTATAAGTACAAACCCATTAATGACCCGAAACAATAGTGACCGACAAGTACGTCTTACAAATACTAATATTAGTGTATTAGTGTTACACATAAAAGAAAAAAATACGTGGAGTACCGGCACTCGACGACGAATTTAAAGTTATATAACAGCACAAAACGCAGTTCACAGTTCACTATTGTACAAATGCGTGCTGTCACTTATATTTCCTACTGGAGGGTACATCATATTCAAACTATAAGTTTTGCGACATCTAGTGTCGACTCGTGTTAGCGATCACGTATGTAATGGTTCCGCATTAGGCAACATAAACATTAACAAAAATAAAAATCTTAAATCGTTTGCTGTAAAAACGCAAGAGGTTGTACAATAGCAAACAAACAGTGAGAATCACTCAACAACTGCATTTGTGCAATAGTAAACTTACACTTGAGTTCTCTCACTCCTGAAGAGTCCCAAAAGGGCAAAACAGTTGTCAAGTGATTTGTTTGCTATTGTACAACCTTTTGTGTTTTTACAGCAGACGATTCGAGATTTTTCGATACAATATTCAAATAACAAAGCATAAAAAGTTAGTTAAATTCACGTCGAACTATAGGTACAGACGCGGGTAAACATAAGTGATAAGATAAACATGCTATTTTGTTCCACTTATCTGGTTTGTGTTTTATGACGTTCTACAATAAGTTTGAAAAATTTGTCATTTCCATACGGACGAAGGATTAGACGATAGAGATGTATAGACATAATAGAAATAAAGACGTCTGGATATAAATGGCTTAAACAACTTCTACCCATACACAGAAGGTCAACAGGTTATCTTCGAGAAACCCCCTTCAGACAGCTACAGTACTCTATACAAGGACTAATTTTTTGTGATCGATCTGCAGCGATTAAGTCGCTTTATTGGTAACAAACCATATTCCACAATTTTTAAGATTAGATACTTATTTAGTAGTCATAAGCCATATCCTAGTCATGGTAAACACAATGGTGGTAAAAGAAGAAATTTATACAAATAGAAGTATAAAAAAATTAATACTTGAGACGGTGGAAAAGTGCCGCTAATAAATTTTCTCCTGATAACCAGAAATTTTCCATTGGGTTAATCCCATAATATTAATCTATTGCTATATCTGGATTCCCAAATGCGATGTTCAACATCCTCAACCGAAACATTCAAACGAAAAAGGAAGGTTTTTAATAACGTTAGCAAAGACACAAACCCAAAGAAAAAAAACAGTGATACCACGACAAATTTTTGAAATCGGTATTCAAACAAGGTTTTTTAGCGATATGTATGCAGGTAACCTGAGTTTCATACTCACAAGGGAGTTTTCTGCCAATACACTTATTTTTATAATACTAACAGAGTAGTTTGGTTCCGGAATACAAAAAAAAAAACGTCACAACCCGCACACACACACACACACACACATATATGTTAGTGAGTTTATAATAACCAGTAATCGTCGTAGACCACAATTCAACCCACACGGATATGGATTTCGTCGTAACCAAATCTTGAAGTGTCTAGTAAAGATGACTCCCCATTATGTCAATGTCATTGATAGTTAAATAAACGTTTAATTTACAAAAATAGACTTTGAATTCTTAAATTAGTAATTGTGGCTTTATGGTAACAAACACCATAAGCTGAATAAACTTTAAAGAGGAAAAAGGGAAAACGGAGGGAAATGAGAATGAAAATGTTGTAACAGTAGAAATAGTTGAAACAATCAGTGACAGTGTAATCTGTATAGTGATTGTGATCAATTATTTATTTTATAGCAAGAAAGCAGAGAGAGAAAGTGATATTATTGTTTGGTTCCCATGTTTGAGATAGAAAATAATCACAGTTTATTTATTGGTGAGCGTGTGAGTTTAAGAAAAACAATGTAACTGAAATTGATTACCGGTTGGATATTGGGGATACGGTAAACGTACGTCAAATGAAGAAAGAAAGAATCATATCGTCAGCAAAATTAAAATTTATAATGTAATGGAAAATGTGAATCTTTTAAAAAACTTAGGTTATGATGAAAGCAAAAGCATGGAGATGATGGAATGTGTATAAAATAAAAGGAAATAACCAAAATTAAAAAAAAATAAAAAAAAATTTAAAGAACTTTTAAAGAAACTAACGTAAGTGTATTAGGAAAAAATGAAGTAAATAACATTGAAACAAATAAAGAAAATTTAAAAACACGGAAACTATTATTAAACAATCATTTAATTTGAAATAAACAGAAATACAG
This sequence comes from Abscondita cerata, assembly GCA_030710515.1. NCBI lineage: Eukaryota > Metazoa > Arthropoda > Insecta > Coleoptera > Lampyridae > Abscondita > Abscondita cerata. The sequence goes on along the minus strand of JALBCR010003670.1, from coordinate 88,287 downwards.
TTGTTTGGGGACAGTAGCCTCAAACTCTATATCTAAATCTGCTACAGGAACGTAGACAGGGTTTCCATGGCCAAGTGGGACATATGGAAAGTACATACAAATTTGATTATTTGTAAATATAATCTCCCTAGCACTTTATTGTGCAAATTTCAGAACCTGTGACGGCATTTCCTTTATTCTACCCAAAGTTGGATTACTTTTAACTTCGTTTGACTGTTGGTATAACAAAGGTCAACCTTGTTAGTTCGATGTAATGATTTATTGGCAGATTATTGACATAAAACCGCATGTAGTTAGACAATTTAAGTCACATTAGAGCATTTCTGTGACAACTTACTGAAGTTAGGGATTTCGAGTTTCTATAAGTTGGTTCTTCTTCCTTTTTTTTCAAATTATGCCTTTTACGGAAATAAACTGTTTGCCAAGTTTTTAATATTATCGGAGAATTTATTAGGAATTATTAACCGACATCTTCTACGTCGTAAATAGCATTTCATTCATTTATTGTAACCATTGTAAACTTTGGATTCTATCGCCACGTTTTCATACTTTAGAATTACTATCGGATAATGTTTGATTGAAATGAATAAATATTTTTATCAAATTTTGGTTGCTTAATTCTGAAATAATATCAACTTTACTTGCTATTGCTATCCTACCTATTTTGGAACCGGTTACTACTTGACAATTCAAGAAGATAAACCGGTGACGTAGAAGATTAACACCTGGACTTGTCTATATATCCAATCGAGGACATCTTTGTTTCTGCTTCTCTTTCTACTTGTCATTACTTATTCGTTTTAGAATACAAACCGATTTTTGCTTCATCGTAATCATCGATAAGTCAGATAAGTTGAGATTGTGCATGCTTTAAGTGATTGTTTTGTTTTAATCGCGGTTGTATCTGTATTCTAATCTAAATTTACCTATAGAATTCTTACGCTTTATATTGTGGTATATTTTTGTTAGATTTATTGTCGATTACCGGTTTGTAATGTAATTTATTTTTATATGTAACCTCAAAAATTGCGACCCCTATCGGTCTGCAGACTTTTTGTTTTTAAAATTTAAATTGTGTGCTTTTGTCTGCTAATTACTAAATTATTTGGTGCCCACGGCCAAACAGTGATGTATCGTAAAAAACGGTAGTTATTTAGTTTAACGTTTTCATTTAATTATTTCTAAAATAGCTCGTATTGCCTACACGCAATTGTTGTGTATTCTATATTTGTCTATTTGTTTTACAAAAATTATATTTTCACAGTGTAACGGTTTGTTTCTGTGTATAAAGTTCCTAGTTTTTCTAGCTCGGTTTACCACGGGTTTTGTTAAGTGGCGTCGTTCTTTTGCAGTGTAAAAGCCTTTGACCTAATTATTACCGAATATACCCATGATCCCTCTGTGACTAGCAGAGCTGCGGCAGAAGTTTTTGATACTGTCATTTACTTTATTGTTTTATTACAAATAAACGGAGCTTCAAGAAAAAAAAATTTTGAAGCAAGACCCACCTGGATTATTACTTCTTCTATTGTAAATCAGTTTGCCACCCAGAAGGATGCAAAAACTCGTTTTGAATACCCTGCGATTATTAACCATGGTTTGGTATTTGTCAGTATACCAACGTTTTAGTGTATGTACAAAATTTTACAATGAGAAAAAATATGTTCTATAAACAATTGTTTAAAGCTAACAAAACTATTTAAACTACAAACAAATAGTCTAACAGAACAGTTTTCAAAATCAAACGCTTTGAAAACGTGCACAAAGAACTTTCGAAATTTAAAACGTAGCGCTAACATACTGCGTATTTAAATAACTATGTATCTTCTACGCTTCTTTCTAAACTTTTGTTGCAAGTTTCAGGTTTATTAAAAAAAATCAAGAGACAATATAACAAGTAATTTATTAAGAAAGTAGAGAGAAATAAACAATGATGTTTTTGTACTTAATTTTAATGCAACAAACAATGCTTTTAATTACTGAAGGGTTAAATTTCGTTAAACACCCTTAAGTAAATACTCCGCTTTTAATGTATTGTTTATATTAAGGTTAACATAAGTTTTATGGAGGTCTTTCAATTTTATTTGCTTTTGTGATCAAAAGTCTGACATTCAAACAAGATTATTGTTATTCACAAGGGTGTTACTGAAATAAAAATTGTATTTTTTAAAAATTATTTAATTAAGAAGAAAGTCTTAACTTAAAAATAAATTTAAACAACAATGGGCATTATAACTGGTATTATAAACACCGATTTTAAGATGTGATAACCGTTACAAAAGTTATTTTTGACTTTCTTAAATACTACTGTAGCTTGAGTGATTGTGGCCAAAATTGCACCAATTGTAAAACATATAAAAAAAAAGAATGATTAAGAATTGACTGAAATAGTAACGTAACTGGATTTTACAAAACTTTAACATGCACCAATAAAGCACTTGTCGTTGCAACTGACTGACATAAGTTTTCCGCAAGATTCAGACCACTCTTTGTATTATAAGTAAAAAATTTTTTGACAACAAGCTCTCCCTAAGGAAATTGTCAAATTTTATTTTGATTACACCTTTCTTCTTTTAAGTTTAATTGATTACTCCCCGATTTTTAGTTTAAGTTTTCCATTTTTTATCCAGCCGGTGCGTCTGCACTTTCATTTTTCTATTTCAATTTGTTTGCAGTTTACTTTCTCATACACTTCTTGCTTATCAATATTTTTTTCACAACAAGCGTGTTGATAATTTTTATCGTTTTCTTGCGCCATTATGTCTCCAGACCAATTCACACATTTTATTACGTACTAGACTTTGCGTCTCTACATTTTAAAATAAATTTAGGTGGGTTTTTAAAAATATAATTCAATTTTATACTATTAATTTACTTTCAATTTGAATAGAAACCTTTACCACATATTTCAATCATTTTTAAATTTAAAACAAGAATATTTTAAATTTTTAAATTAATTGATAAGTTTGATAACGGACTAGTTCCTACCAAAACTATTTATACGTTTATTCTACTAAATAATTTCGATGGGTCAATGACTTTTAGGTGATACTACATTATCTACATAAAGTCACGTTAGAATTTCACAAAAAATCCAAATTTGCTATTAAAAATGGGTAGTTCTATTTTTAAGAAAACATAACTTTGGTATGTTGCGCTTTTGTGAAACACCTTGTATAATTTTAAAATGTACAGCTTATTGATCTGCAAAACTTTCATTATGAAAGTTTTTTTCTAAACCCAATATCCGAGATATCGTCCTTGCACGCACTAATGGTTTACCCTGTCTTTGTTAGTTGTCCTCCTACAAATGCAACGAATGTGCACTTCCTCAGGCCAATGTTTATTTAAAAAAGAATACAAGTAAAGGTAAGTTAAACACATACACATAAACGTAGACTGCAAAAACGACTTAGTGGTTTTTTGGTAAGTACCCCTTCTTAAAGAAGGTGGAATCACTTAAATAAAACTTTTAGAAGGAAATATTTACTTCTTCCATTTTACTTGACACAATAAAATTATTTTACTTTAGACAACATGTGAAAAAAATAATAAAATAATTTTCTTTGATTACCGAGTTTTCGTGACAACCAAATCAGTTTTCCGTGATTTTATTTATTTTTATGGGAATAGTATCAAGCAAGAATAGAACAGCCACTCATTTATTAGCTTTGTATTTTGGCACAAACAACTTTAGAAGCAATGTTTTTCTCAAAAACCGGCATGAGTCAAAATTCACATTTTTCAAAATGGCGTATCCGCTGATTTGTCATAATTGTGTTAATAATTCAACATTATTAATTGATATTGACTAGTTTTTGGATGTTTTAAGTGTTAAGTTTAGAAAGCATTTGGTAATTTATTTATTTGATAACATTACTGTTTAATTTTGCAATTATCTTCAGTTTGACCATAAGAATACACACTAACATGCCTTAACAAGTTTAGAAGTATATTTAATCAATACAAGGTTGCTTATTATCATGGAAATTGCATAAATTAATCATAAATTATTTTTATTTTAAGTGATGAAGCGGGATAATTTAAATAACAAATAATTTAAACATTTTTTTTAATTGTTGCTGTTTTTATAGCGGGTGTAAACACTGAGTTAATAGTTGTAATATGCTCAAATTTGTAATAAGTATTTCAAGAATCATGTGTTCATGAACGAGTTAAATAATCATTTATTAGCAGACGTATCCTAATAGCTTTCGATCAATCGCGTTTAAGTACAAGTAAGGGAATTATATATTTGAATAAGCACATTAGTCATATTACAAAGGTTAATTGTACAATCTTCGCTTAAACTTAACTATGGTTAAATTTCTAAGAATACAATTCTGATAATAATTATCGCCTAGGAAATTAAGCCAAAGTTAACTTTAAGCAGAGATTGTAAAACTGGACCCAAGTGTATTTATAATTCGATTCATCCCACAAACCCTATTGTAACTTATATTTTATCTTTCATGAGCTAGGTATGTACTGCTATGATCCCTAAGCTAACCTCAAATTTCATGGAAAACGGAAGTTGAATTTATTTCAGTTAGAAAGGGATTTTAGACATAAGAGTCGTATATCTAACAAATCAGAAAAATGGTAAGCATTGTTTAAAAGACAATTAGGTTCCAAATTCCGACGTTTGGTGAAGCGCAGATTCTTCGCAAGAGTTTTAAATTTAAAAAATCAAAAACGGTTGTGGACAGTATTATAAATACAACCGACAAAAAAACGGTAGAAAAGAAACGCTTTAGACGTGGTACAGACCGCAAATAAACCCGTCCTAAAATTAAAATAAAATTTTATCTTTGAGTGTACTTACCGTAAGACGACAAAAAGTTAATTTCGGATATTAAACCAACGCCTTAGATGTTGGAAATTGAAACCATATATCAAGATTTAATGTAAAGCACGTTTGCTAAAAAGTGAATTAATAAAAGAAGCAATATTTAAGTAAATAAAAAAATTAACGTCGAAGAAATGTGTAAAAACGAAAAGATTTATCATTGTGTTTTAAGCAATTAATTTAATGCAGGGACCTATTGAAACACAATTTTGTCGGTGAACCTATCCAAAACCTGCAAACAAACAACAGTTGGTTAGGTGCAAAAAAAAATAACAAAAATGATACGTCACCAACAGCGGTATAAGGTAGAATGTAATTTTAAAGATAATATTATTTTGTTTCATGCATCTTGTCATTGTTAGAACGTGATGGTAAGAGCGAATAGACCAAACTATACGCGGAGAACGTGCACGTAAGTTTTGCCATTTTGACTAAAGCACGTAAACGCAGTGTTAAATTTTATCCAAAGCCGTAATCACAATAGGATAAATTTGTTTGACCTATATACTCCTTCCTTACTTGTAAGGATTTGATAAAAGACATGACTAAATAAAAGATAATATAATTACGGTTGTCAATAAAGAGTCTCTTATTTAATTATACATTAATTAGTTGGTGCATTAATATTTTACCTAAAATAAAGATATTGTTTTAGGGCGTCCGTTTTTATGTAATTTCTGATTTTATCCATTTATTAATTAATTTATATTTTAAACCCCTAAATTCATAACAAATATTTAGCTTACAACCAAAGGCAACATTGCAGTACATTAAAGTTTATTTATGCGGCAACCAACATTACACCAATGCACTTACCGTAGTATTTATAAAAGTATTTTTTGAATGTACATTTTTCAAATGGCGTCAAACATAATTGAAACATCAAAGTGTTGCCAAAAGTTTTGTTACTGGTTGTAAGTATGTATACTGCGCTACGACCTATCCAAAGAAATATGGTACGTGATATTGTCTGAAATAAATGGAATGTTTTAGACTTTTCTATTTCAATAGAAATTGTTTTGCTTTAAACGAAGTCCAGGACAATTTACTCTACCTGTCTTAAACTAATGCGTGATGGCTGTCCAACATAGAAAATTTAAATAATTCTCCTGCTCTATAGCGTTTTTGTGACATCTAAGTTTTCTCCATCGGAAACTTCAAATCTATTGTTAAGTATATGGTAACTTTTTAAAAATTACATTATAACGCTTTTTTTCATACTATGAAACGTCACGATCGGAGTTATTGGTTGGTATTTTTAGAGCAAGGAAAGAAAATGCTTTGTAATGTGGCGTCTAGGGTAAATACTAGACCCCAGTTTGATCAGAGAAAGAATTAGGTTTTTGGTTTAAATGCGTTTATTTGATTTTACTTACAGTAAGCGAGATAAAATATTTACATAAATGAATGTGCCGACGTGAAGTTCTTGAACATACATATAGCGTACGAGATGCTGCGTGTGCAATATGAGACGCCGCTCGTATTACATACCACCGTGTGAATTGTTGACCGCTTGTTCGCACTGTTATCTGCCTTGAACAGTGATAAGATAGAAACCTATTGTTGTAATTGTACTATTGTCTATATCGTTCAATTATCACACGTCCAATTGTTACATGGGTCCAATTTTCACGCGTTGAATTGATCTCGTCCAATTGGCGAGCATCCAATTGACCACGTTTAATTGACGTATAATTTTCTTTTTTATTTTTCCGAAAATAGTAATCGTAGCTTAGCGTTAGGAGCATTATTGCTAAGTAGGTACCTGCTGTAAGTGTTTAGAGTATTATTGCCTAGTATAATCTTTTCACTTTTTATTAAATTTTGCATATTTTTTCACTAAATAATAATTGATATCGTAGGTACTACGCAACTGTACATCATTCAATCTCAAGGTGAACCTGAGGTAAATAAACACTAATCCGTGAAAAACACGTGTACAAGTACAAAACATTTCTTGCACCTGATTGGTTATACAGCGCTTGGGCGTAGTCAGGTAGTAGTAGTATGGTGCAGTGCCCCTTGTAGACAGTCAAGCACGGAAGTAAAAAATATTTTTTTACAATTTTTTACAATTATAATATTACTACTTCATGCTTGTGCTGAATGAAATTCTTATTTGGTATTTGGGCTTTTACGATAGACGAAGACGAAGTACAGCACTGGCTACCCTATCCACGTAAACTTCGCATGCATTTGTTGATCTCCGATTCTTCTTGAAAGTGAATGCACTATAGCAAGCCCAAATAGATGTTCAACTTATAGTTAGAATTAGAATTTAATAAGTATGTATTTAGTAGAAAAGGTAACGTTTAAAAAAGTTTATTAATTTCAAAACAATATGTAACGGTTGTAGTTCACAAATAACCAAAATAAAAAAAAAGTGACCTAGCGATACAAACTAGAAAAGAAAGAAACAATACTATTTGGCTCGAAATAGCGCACTAAATTTGATGGAAGATCCCGTATTTGTAAGAGTTAACACATCAATGTTCGGCTTACCCGATGAGTTGGGGAGGTTCTTGAGAGAACTGAAAGAAATAAACTGCTGCGTAACGAGGCGCCACTTTCTGGGTAACAGAGAGAAATAAAACCGACCAACAGGAATTTAATAGGTTTTACTTAAGGTTTACTACGCTAAAACGAACACAAATCAGAGAGACAAATAGACATGTAAATATAGCAAATACAACTTAAAATACTAGAAGAATCTAGGAGAAGTGAAAGATTCGGTTGCATGAAACTTACGTGCGTTAGCAACAACAAAATAATTAAAGTTTGCAATCAAATATGTCTAAATTCAGTTAGTTTTCGTTTGTTAGACCCCAAATTAAAGTTAGCGTACTAATTTAAGATTGGCGAGTAAGAAAACTTGACGTACACACGACACTTACACACGGTGACTTAAAAACTAGAATTAAACTCAGACTAATACGGTAAGTAGCTCCCGCCAACTCAAAAGGCCTTTTGTTTTAGCTTGACCTAACTTTATTGAAAACGCTACAGCTTTGATGGAGCTAGTGAAAACAAAACCGAACGTCGATGGATAGAGTCTACCCCGAATAACAATTTGCTTATACACTAAGGATTCAAACCGTTGAATGTCACATGTACGTGAGCTCCAAACGCATGCAGAAATTAATAGGTTTCTTAAACAATAAACTTAGCTGTCTACTGATGCATGTAGTTTTGTTAAAGAATGTTCTTACTAACGACAGCAGTTGACACCTATGAGAAGATCGATAGCCATATGATTTCTCAAAGGAGGTCTAGACGACAAAACTCGAAATGCAGATATGTTTCTTTGAAATATCAGGAACTCAGCTTGAGCGACTATCAACCGGTGGAGTACAATCAGCCGTTGCAGCTTTGAGGTCGGCGACACCGTGGTAGTCGTCACGTTTTTATAGCAAAGGATTCCCAATTTACACGTTCCAGCGCTTCCAGGAATTATTCAGACAGTAATATACAAGTAGAGTATGAGGTCAAGATACGTGCTAAAGCATACGTTGTAATTAGAATTAATACAACCACGAGACAAACAAAATAAATAGCAAAAGAAGTCACTTACGGCAAAATCAGTTGGATTTATATTTCTACACTAATTTAACTTGGAATTATTGAAGCCACATTGATATTTTACGTGTGACTTTTAGCTTTGTAAAGCACCGACAACCGCTCAATAGAAAAGAAATTCACATGATGTCCGCTCGTCATCTCGATTAATTTTGTGAAGAATCGATCCACTAGTCAGAAAAATGGTAGCGTGCGCGGTAATTTTCATTTTTGTCGCAACGTGCAACTCTTGCGACCTACGTTCGGGTTCGAGTATTTTGAACCGTAACAAATATACAGAGTGTTCCATTGCCAAAAGAACAAATTACTTGACGTCTTAGAGTAACTGTATCAAATCACTAAATTTTTACTATTACCTTTATCAAAAGCTACGTCAATTTTTTTTAATTCTCATAAAGTAAATATGATCGTTGAAAATTTTCAAATAATTAAAATTATTACAAATTTGTTCATAATGTACATGGTATTCTATATAAAAAAATAAGTTTGTAGAACAAGAAAAATATTTTTAAATGGTTTATAAAAGAAATACCTTGACTATGTTTCTTTTACAATTTTGTGATTTTTATCAATTTTACTATTTTGTTAAACTTTCAACATTAAAACGTATAGACTGACCAATTTAAACAATTGAGAAAATCATAGATATTTAGTGTTTCAAATCGGACAAATTTTAGTGGTAGAAATGATTGTATCCGGTTACACAATGTAAAAATGCTGACAACTGTTAGACGAGTTATTCCAAACTACGTTTGTCAATTTTTTTTTAATTTTATTTTTACTAAACTTAAACTAAACTCTGACGTTAAATACTGTTCAAGCAAATTATTAAAATAGTCTAAAATTTGTCAAATGTACAACTTAATGAAGGCATGCACACTTTTTCATGCATCTCGTGCTGACGCTCGTATAGGTTTTTATAGATTTTTGTATTTTTCCTTTATTATTGTAAACTTGGCAGAACGTTATATATTTTAAAAAAAGGAATTCTGATGTTAAGGACCTTGGTATCGGGTTTTATTAACCATTAATAAGAAGATGCAGAATGATTTTATCTTGATTATACCTAATTCGTTATACAGGGTGTTTAAAAAATATGTTTCGATATTTGGCCAACTTATAGATCTCATCAGTACAAACAAAAAAGTTAGAATAAATATAAGTCTAAAAATCAACCGTTTCCAAGATACAGGCAGTTTTTGAAATTAAAATTACTAAGCCTAGTAAGAGTGATTCGTCGTATTTATCACGTCAGCTATGGAAATAATAATTGTTGTTATTAAAGTCGTTGTTGCTGTTACTCATTGTTGAAATTTTCAAATATGCCGGAATGTACCAACGCAGAAATAGCAGACATGCATTTCATGTATGGCAAGGCTTGGATCGCTTACATCAAGGAACGGTGATGGTGGTTGGCCTAGATTAGTTTCTACTTCCGAGGTACAACTTAACGTTTTAAGAAGAATTGAAGAAAATCCCGGTACTAGTACTAGAAGACTCTTTACTAAAATAAATGTAAATTCTTCTTTAATTTAGAGAAATACGGAAATTTTATTTACTGACGAAGCTGGTTTTACGAGAAATGGCAATTTTAATTTCCATAATAACCTTGTTTGGGCCGACAAAAACTCGCACGCCATTGTTGAATCGAATCATCAACACCGATTTTTAATCAACGTTTAGCTTGGTGTATTGGGAGACCATCTGACAGGATTTTGTTTCTTGCCTAACCGTTTGACTAGTCAATTGTACCTTGACTTTTTGCGAAATACCTTGCCACTGCTGTTAGATGATGTACCCTTCAATCATAGAATTAATATGTAGTTGATGCACGATTGAGCTCCTGTGCTTTATGCAGTCTTGGTCAGAAATTACTTACAAAAATTACAATGGCACATGGATAGAGCGAGGAGGTGCAATTGCATAGCCACCTAGATCTCTTGACCTCACTCCGCTCGACTTTTGCATTTAGGGGTATTTGTAGACATTAGTTTATTCAAGTCCTGTGAATAATTTGGATAAGTTGCGAGAACGAATTGAACATGCCTGTCAGACTGTTCGTACAAATCCGGGACTCTTTGAGAGAGTGCAACGTTCACTTTTACGGAGATGCGGAATGTGTATACAAATGGAAAGAGGGCTTATTGAACATCTTCTTTAAGAATCATCTGTAATTAAAATGTTGTATTTATACTGATATTTGTTCTATTGAAAACTTTGTTGAAATTAATACGACGAATCTACTGAGCGTAAATTATTTTAATTTCAAAACAGCTTGTATCTCGGAAACGGTTGATTTTTAGACTTATGTTTGTTTTGACTCTTTTGTTTGTACTGATGAGATCTATAAGTGGGCCAAATATAACCGTTGCCATGCTGCAAAATTAAAAAAGTTAATAGTTACAGATCAAAACAAGAAACACAAAACCCGGAACAATAGTGCTTTTTACGTTTGTAGTTTGCACAAAGTATCCGATATACTTGATTAACTTTTGGTTACACGACGACATTACGTAATCGATTACATTAAACTGTCGAGAAAATATACATACGTTTTAAATTATATCTTAATATAATAATGTGCTTCACGCTTTGTTAATAGTATTAGTAATTTTGATTTCGATGTTGAGACGATTCTTTTTTCCTTCATTTAACCAACTACCTCATTAGCTCTAACTATTGAGTTTAATTTTAGTTTACAGTTAGGGTGTTTTTTTTTCATTTACTTAATTATGTTGCTCAAAGCGTTACGCTCACTAGATATCTGAGCTATTTCCGTCATCCATCTCAAACTTTCCTCTGCGTATTACTTATCGTTATTACTTATAAGAATTTAATTATTTATTCCATTTGCTACATTTTTGCACTAAGCACCACTTCTTTAACTATTTGAAAATAAAACTAAAGTTACATCAATTCTAACTATAAAGATACAAAACATTAAACATTTTATCCCATCGAAATTATTTCTGCTTTGATTTGTTGTTTAGTGACCCTCATAAAAGTTATTCTGTAAACATCGTTAAAGTACCTAAACACTAAAAATGGATTCAAAAAACATAAATTCTAAACGACTTGGGTCACTATTACGGTTAATACTCTAATGTTACATCATAATCACATAGGCTGATTTAGCAGTTACAATAATTAAACTCAGACGCCAGTAATTAAACTGAAAATCGCACGCCAAATCCAACGTTAAGTGTGAATTAATTTACTTAATTAGATGTAAGTTCAACAGTTTACCTTAAAATACGAGGATGTACATGCGTTAGCTACAAAAAATTTTATTGATTGAAATGGTAGGTATTTCTAGAAAATAATTTGGACGATTTATGATTTTAATAACCATGTGATCAATAACTAACGCTAATAAATTATGGACCATTATAAAGACGAATGTTTGCTGAACAGAGTTTAATTTGTAACGTTAAATGACGGTCTGGTAATCTACAGAAAACCGAAGCGGTCCAGCAAACACTAAATATTAACCTACCGTAATAATTATTAAACACTCCACCCATTTGAAAGATAAATGTTCAAAAGGAGACTGTTAACTTATTCGAAAGTCTAATTTAGTATTTACTTCGATTAGCAACAAAAAATAGATGTGTTAATTTATCTGTTGCCGTCCATAATTTTGCGATTAACCGTTTTGTTTGCACATGCGTGGAAACGTTGGTGTGTTCGAGTGCCATTTTCTGTAAAAAGTTTGTTAATTGCAAGTATGTTTTTTTAGGAACTACATTATATTAGTACCGTAGTAACCGATAAAAATATTAAATTATTGTATTTACCTTAATTACTTCCATACAACAAACAAGCGCCCAAGTATAATAAACACAGTATAATAAACACCCAGCAGGATGTCTCTCGAGCGGCGCCTTACTAATTCAATGATATACTTTGCATCCATTTTATTGTGTTTAAAACGCAGACTAATATTATCTAATTTCCACCCATGTTTTCTATCAGCTTTAAGTTGATTTGCATAATAAGTTTAGTAGACCAAGATACGCTGCTGTGTGTTTATTATGCTGTGTTTAAGAATCTCCTTAAGGTTGTATGCGAAAATGCAATTTGACTGTAGGAGTTTGAGTTAGTTTTTGAACTTATTTGATAAGATTTTTTTAAGACAATAAAGAATCTATTTTGTAAACTTTTAAGAGGTGCGATAAAGGGTTATTTTTTTTAATTATACATTAAACAACAGTATAAAACATTGCTTGTGGAAGCTGAAAATGGTTGTTTTCATCTTCATTTCAAACTTGTAAATAATTTTTCATTTAAAATTAACGAACTACTTTGAGGTCTTATAAAGAAGTTTGCGTTTTCAGTTTTTTGAAAAGTATTGAAAACCAAGCTTGTAAATTACATCTAACAAAAGCACCACATTTGGAAAAAAAAGATAATCAAAGGTCGCTAAGAACAGCAGTTCTAACGAGTGCCTTCTGTATACGTTTTCTCTCTAACTCTTTCACTGTTGTCCATTCTCAAACAATGGTAATATTTGATTGAACTGATTTTTGAGTCTGAGCTGGAGCTTCATTGCATAGAACTTTAAGGAATTTACTTATAAGTCTGTTGAAAATTGCAAAATTAGCAAAAGCTTGCGTGTTTTTCTCCGTTCTTAATAATTTTTGAAATTAGTAAAACAAAGCAAATTAAGATTTTAAGTTTAGTAATAAAATTTTGAAAAAAGTACATAATCTTAATTATAAAATAAAAAAAAAAATGGCTATACTGTAAGTTTAAATATACAGAGTGTTCCATACATGTATGGTTATTTTATTTGCTATTTAGAATGCCAACCCCTAGATTTTTTTTCAGATTCAGAGTTTCGAAAATTGTTTGCTTCAATTGAATATTGAAGATGATTGCGGATATTTTCCAATACGTCAAATTTATTTTCAATGTAATTTAACTTATAACCTCCTATGTTTGTTCAAGATTATACTTTCAACAATAAAACCATCTTTATCTAACTAGTTGCATAATTTTTTTATCTCACTTTTGAAATTAACTATGGCTTTATGGAAATAATAATTCCATTAAAAACAGAGAGTCTCAGATGATTTTTAGGGAGACTTCTACTTACAAAGTTTTTTTAGCTATGTAGTCTTTAGGTAAAGGGTTAGAAATTTTAAATCACATCCATAAATGGCGTTTTTAGATAAGTGTGCAATATTTTGTCGTTATTCCCCTCTTTCACATCCGCAGTCATATATAAAAGCTTTCCCCCTATTTTGATAATTTTTTTTGCAAACATGCAAGTTTTGCAGTCAAAAGGATGTTCCTTCTCCAGAACTCTTTCTTTTAAAATCCTTACGAGATCTTCTAGAAATATTTTCCTATTCCCGAATTAATCATTGTTGACTACTAACCGCTTGAAACTTGACTTTGAACTACTACTTATTCGACTGCTACTGCTGATTTTTGTAACGTTATACATGTACAACTGACTTTTGGGTGAAGATTTAATTCTCAACGCAAAACTTTTGTAGTCCAGCTTCTATTTGATAATCGTTTAATTTGTAGGGCCACAACTTTGATTCTGCGCTTATATCCCGTGTGTTAACAGTCTACAACCACTCTCGTTGTTAATGTACAGCCGACAGTTCACAACACCGATACTACCACTTTTACTAAACCGACTTTTGTAACAGTACTCAGTTGTATAACTCTAGTGCTCAAAACGTTATTTTTAACCCAGTCTTATTACCTACCTTTTGTTAGTGTGTAACACAAGAAAATTAGCAGTGGCTAAACTATTTAGTCAGAGAGAAATCGTAGATAATTTTTTTAAACGTTTTGAATAGCTTAGAGAAAATCTAAAATTATTTTTATTAAATACTACTGAAGTACCGACAACCCATACAACACACATGTTATTATATAGATAGTAGGACTTTTAACTATAATTAAAATTTTACCATCAATAAATAGATAAGAGAGTTACAAGGTTTCCAAAACGTCTCTAAAGTAAATAAAATAAGTACAGAAATTTGGTATAACTTAACGAATTATAATTTAGAAACTTGCACAAACTAACAAGTAGAAGGGTAGAGTGGTCGACAAATATTTATGTAAATTTATTTTAAAATCTTAAAGATATTGAATATTAGAGTTTTGTATGCAAAACCAAAATGAATTAATTAAGGTTGAACTTAACAAGCACAAAAAATAATAATCTTAATTTTAAGTTGTTATAATCAAACAGAATCGGAATCAAGCAAAATATATATCGTTGACTCGGGATACTTAATTTTGAGTCCCAGTGAAATGTTTTGATGTACTTTGAAGTCTTTTAATAAACCCAACAAGGTTTAAGAAAAACGAAATGTTTTCAAAGTCATGGCCATAAATTCTAATTATATGCCAACGATAACTTTTATTTAAATTAATATTTAAAATATTGCTTATTTTCCTCTAAATTAAAATACAGTTAAATTTAAAATCCTTCTAACATTCGGTTTCAAATTCTTTAAATAACATTTTTTCTGCAAACTACAGCTGTAATTTCTTCTTTCACATTTGGAATATTTTTGTTGGTCTATTACTGACGCAAAATTACACTCTATATCCAATAATAGACTTTTATTGATTTTATTTTTGAGTTCCTGAACTATCAGAAGATGCATGACGTCTTCCATCAATTCTAGTAGAACATTCGTTTAAGAGATACTATTCATAACTTAACCCATTAACGTCCTAATTAATAATTTTTTAATAGTTTAATTTCTTGGCTGGTTTAAGTCAAATACATATTAAAAAGTAGGAAATATATATTTTTATATTTTAAAGCCTTAGTGTCCAAAAAACGCTGATACCATATGGTACCCGTGAGCGTTCCAACACATCTTCATTATTTTTTTGAAAAACATGAAAATATTACAAAATACAAGATAGTTTACTTAGTGTGACAAGCGGCAAAGCACTTGATGCAAAGGCCAACATTACACTTTTGGCACATTGTTCTACCAACAGATTTACACTCTACCCTTGCACATCTGCGTCTGTTGCACGGGAAGACAAAATGATCTATCCGGTCAAACCAAATGTCTGAGAGCAGAATTTTGGTCAGACTGATTCTACCAGCAGTTTTGCAGGTGTTTTATATGTCAGGTACACTTGTGCTACTTCACACCTAAAATCCAGACTCGACATCTTTTTGTCGAGGTTTGCTTGGTTATGCAGAAAACAGGCGTTTTGCTTTGGGACATCAATCAGCCAAGTAAAAATTGGCCAATACCACTTTTTGCCAGGTATTCCAATGCGATAAGCCGCAATGCCTTGGTCCATAAGGTCGGTGCCACCCATATTTTTATTATTTGAAGCCACACAAGCAGGGCGAGTCACCATCACATGTTTCTTTTCCTTTTGACAATACCTTCCTACAGTCCCTTCTGGCTGAACACCCGCATTGGTGGAAACTATAGTGACCACCGAATTGTCCATCCACCTCACTAAGACTATACCGTCATTTCTTTCTATGACGTGTTCATATTCTCCACGTTTCTTTTTTTGGAATTGACGTTTTCTAGTTAGTGGACAGTATTTTGGAATTCGATTTTCTCGAATTGTGCCAACTGCCCCATAACCTAAACTTCGAAGATACGCCAATAAATTCATTCCAGTAAATAAATTGTCTATATGACTAATATACGGCAAATTTGGTTGATGTAGTTTCTTCAACGTCAATACCATAGGTTCTGCACATTTTCTCACCAACTTAGTCAAGTTTACATCCTCCCGAGGATCATTGCCTTCGTATAAATCAAAATTGATGAGATATCTGTCTTTAAAGTTGAGACACCACATCTTGTATCCAAAGCGGATAGGCTAGCAGAATGTGACAAACCATCACCCATTGTCGAAGTCAAAGGCATCACATTTACGTAATCTAGTGTTTCCTGAGAAAACCCGCGTTTTCATTTGAATATAATATTAAAAAAATGCTTACTTACATTTTCAGTCGTACGGTTCTGATTCCCTTCTATTCTGTCATTTTTAACAACTTTATTTCTGCAGCAGCACGCAATTGACGGCCTGTTAAATTCAATCAAAAACTAAATATAAACGTGGAATACAGATAAATTGCATTTACCGGTAAGATTATGAATCATTCCTCCTTCGTCTTCGTCAGCAGAATCCTCATCTGTGTCAGCATTTGGATCCGGTGGTAGCACAAATATTTCATCAATTTGTTGTAACATGTTATCGTCATTATGTAGCATATATATATCTATGGCTTGGGACAGCGAAAACTTTTCCTAAAAGCGAAAAAACATATTTTCAATAAATTATCAACGAAACACTGTTTAGGCCAAAAGCACCCACGGAAATTGTGCACGTGACATAAGCAAAATTTGTTCTGCCTACACGTGGTAGTGTTGTTTCATGCATCATCAATAAAATAATGCATTATAAGTTATCCTAAAGCTAACAGAAATATGTAAAACAATACTTACGCCCATCAAATGTCCATTATTTTGGTCCCAGCAAATTGACCTATTAGAAAACACTAAGTTTTCTAAGGGACCTCAGAACTGGCTTAGGAGTAAGTAGAGGAGGTAATCTTCTCCAGTTTGAAAAAAGTTTTCCAAAACAGTCCCATCTTCTGAAAAGTGTAGTTGTACATTCCGTAAGAAGGTAAAGCGGAGTCTCCTCCGACACTCATCAAAATCTGTAAGTCGAGTTAGTACTCATATCAATCTTGACAAGAAGTTGGCCAAATCAGCGGTGTCCAGTCAAGAAGCCCCAGCAAGAATTCTGAACTTACAGCGCTTCAAGTTGGTTAAGTTTCCTGAGGGATCTTAGGACTGACTTAGGGTTGAGACGAGTGATCTCCTACAGATTAAAAAAAAATGTTTCAAAACAGTCCCATCTTCTGAAAAGCATTGTTGTACATTTTGTAAGATGGCAAATCGGAGTCTCCTCCGACATACAGCAAAACCTATTAGTCGTGTTAGTTCTCACACCAGTCTTGGCAAGATGTTAGCGAAATCAGCAGTGTATCATCAGGAAACCCCACCCAAAAATTCTAAACTTACAGCACTTTCAGTAGGTTAAGTTTCCTAAATGATATCAGGACGAACTTAGGATTGAGAAGAGTAATCTCCTCTTGTTTGAAAAAACGTTTCCCAAAATAGTCCCAATTTCTGAAAAACGTAGTTGTACATTCCGTAAGAAAGTAAATGAAAGTCTCCTCCGACACCCATCAAAATCTGTAAATCGAGTTAGTACTCATATCAATCTTGACAAGAAATTGGCGAAATCAGCGGTGTCCAGTCAAGAAGCCCCAGCAAGAATTCTGAACTTACAGCGCTTCAAGTTGGTTAAGTTTCTTGAGGGATCTCAGGACTGACTTAGGGTTGAGAAAAGTGATCTCCTTCACATTAAAAAAAAGTTTTCCAAAACAGTCCCATCTTCTGAAATGCATTGTTGTACATTTTGTAAGATGGCAAATCGGAGTCTCCTCCGACATACAGCAAAACCTATTAGTCGTGTTAGTTCTCACACCAGTCTTGGCAAGATGTTAGCCAAATCAGCAGTGTCTCATCAGAAAACCCCACGCAAAAATTCTAAACTTACAGCACTTTCAGTAAGTTAAGTTTCCTAAAGGATCTCAGGACGGACTTAGGATTGAGAGTAGTAATCTCCTCCAGTTTGAAAAAACGTTTCCCAAAATAGTCCCAATTTCTGAAAAACGTAGTTGTACATTCCGTAAGAAAGTATATAAAAGTCTCCTCTGACACCCAGCAAAATCTGTAATTCAAGTTAGTTCTCACACGAATCTTGACAAAATGTTGGCCAAATCTGCAGTGTATCGTCAGGAAGCTCCCCACAAAAATTCTTAAGCGGTTTCTGCTGACTGCTACTAAACCATGTGTTTAGTAAAGTCAATTAGTAGAGTTTGGAAATACCTCAGCTCTACCAAATTAACCCAGTGCTCTAAATTAAACTTGTTAATCGCGTTCTTAAAACTATGATAGCGGGGTACACTAAATCTAACTATCGCCATTGGAATAATAATGTCGCTAAAATTCGTTGTGCTATTTGTACAGCAAACCACGAAATTATAGACTGCACTCCTTACTACGCTTTGTTCGGCCGTGAGCACGTTATCTCTGGTCACCCTTTTAGTCGTTCTCTCAATTGGACTAACAATCAGGTTCTATTGAACTTTCTACACCTAACTCTAAAAGATATGGAGAAATATGTCTTTATATCCTGGGTAAATTACCTCAGGCGTATATCAAACAACAAGAGCAGTGTAATCTTCGTAAAGGTTACGTTAAATATAATTTCTTGGAGAGTGTATAAAAGCAAAATTTTGTTCTTTTTTCGGTACCTGGTGCTTTTAATGCTAAATTGACCGCAAAGTTCGTCTGACCGTTTTGATTAAATCTATAGTTTCTGCCTGGACCTACAAATGGGAAGATTAAGCGAACAAATCTTTAGGCACTTGGCATGTGAAAGACCTTAAATCTGCCTAGTTGATTCAGAAGATTCGAATAGTCCAGTGGATTGTTATCCAAGAAACATGTAACGGTTGTTGTTTACAAAATAACAAAAAGAAGCAACAACTCTAGCGGAACAACCTAGAAAAAAAACCCAAGGGTATTCGGCTCGATGTAGCGCACTAAATTAGTGGAAGATAAGAATATTTATAGTAGTTAAAGCAGCAGCGTCTGGCTTTGTCGGAAAGTTGCGTGGATTCCAAAATAACTATAAGAAATTAGACTACTGGTCTCACAAGGCGCCACCTGCTGGATAAAGAAAGAAAAGAAACCGATCAACAGGAGATCAACAGGTTTTATTTAAAATCTAATATACTAAATCAAACACAAATCAAAAAGAGAGAGACAAACAATTTAGTATAACAAATCTTAAAATATTATGAGAATGTGACAGAAATAGAGAGACGGTCGTATATAGTTTACGTGCGTTAGCAGCAGTCTCGCTTACAATAAATAAAGCTTTTAGTTAAAGTGTCAAATTTTAGATAAGCTTTAGTTAACGCTTGAGTTGGAATTATCATTTAAATTAAGAAGTGGCTGCTATTAAAGCTCTGCGTACACACATCACTTACACACGGCGACTTACACTAAAACTAAACTAAAATAAAAGGATAAGTATCTCCCGCAAACCCAAAAGGTTTTTTGTGTCTACGACAACCGCTCTAAATAAAGCGCCCTAGCCCTTATTGAGCTGATTAAACAAACAAACGCTCGGTTGAGGAACGTACACCGATAAAAGTTTTATGTCATATGTACTTAAGCTTCATACGCATTATTATTGTGAATAAATGATTTAAATACTAAAACTTAGGTGTAATTGTCGAGTGTAGTTCCGAGAATGAAGATACTCTGCTAGCGACGGTATCGATAGTTCAGGAAAGTTAGATAGACCCAGGAATTCCTCTTAGGGGCGGTGTGCGGAGAAAACAGAAGGCGATTGACTTCCTCGCTGGAAGTATGCAGCATAACCCACCTCTGTAGACGTGGTATTCATCGGTGGCCTGCAGCTTAATTAATGCGAAACCGTGGTGTTGTCTTTTATTTATAGGTAAGATTCTTAATTAACTACTCCAGCACCCTTAAGAGTTATCTAAGTACAATACGCAATGCGCACATAAGGTGGGACACAACATGCTAAAAGCATATGCAGCAATTAGAATTAATGCATGTAGGAAAGGAATCCAATATACTCACGGTAAATCTAGCCAGATTAAACTTAAACGCCAATTTGTATTAGAACAAATTAGCAGCATTAGCCACAAATCCGACTTTCGTCGCACCATGCTACTTGTGACACACGTTCTAAGATGGCTCACAACATACTTCATAAATTCGGAGAAATAAAACCGTAACAAACACTAATATTTCTCTACTGTATCCTAGGCGCTGAAAAAGACTAAAATTTGTTCACGCGTAGTTTCTGAATGTTTCTCGTTGCTGACATACTATTCTTTGTTATTATTTCTGATTTGGCATGTTAAAGACCTTAAGCCCGTTTACTTGATTCGGAGAATTCAATACTCCAGTGGATAGTCATCCAAGGAACACTTTTTGAGTGTTTCTCGTTACTACACACCTTTCTTCACTATGATTTCTAATTTGGACTATTTGGTTTTACATTTAAGGGAGTTGTTGTGCTTCTTTTGTTACTTTTTTTTCATAAATTGGAGTTATAAGTTCGGTGAGATACCTGAGTGATGGATGACGTATAAGATGATTAAATACTTTCTTTCCCTGAAGGAATATTCTGACAATAGGTCGACTTATATTTAACATATATTCCTTGATAAACCTCCAATACTTTTTTTCCCTCATTTGTTGTTATTTTCTTTCAGTTGTTTTCTCCTTGTTGCTAACATTGCAGGGCAGTCTTTTAGTAACGGGGTGAGTTTCTTGTTTCACTTTATAGTGGTCAAATATTTTAAGCGGGCTATCATTCCGGCAATTATAATTTCTTTGGGATGCTCCCCGACTTTTTTTATGACTGATAGTAATATGATTATTTTTTTTTGTTTTTGTTTGGGGATATATTTGTTAAAGCCGACTTAATACACATCAGATGTTGTTCGCGGGTCTCATTTGGGCCAGTGACTCATCAAAACAGTGTTTCTCATTTTTGGGCATTTTCCTCCGTTGGTTTTAACATCAAGCCAACCTGTTGTGTATTGGTTTTATTCGATTGAGCTTGTCTTTGCTTATTTTTTTATTCTTTATTTTTAACTAAGGTTTATATTTAGGGTGTTTGGTGTTGATATTTCTTTTTAGTAATTTGGTGTTTAGGGTTCTTTGGATCCTCGGCTTTGATCTGAACCTGTTTTCCTATGCTTTGTCTCAACTCTTTCTGTGTCTGGGTGTTAGCCATTGTTTGATTATACTTATGAGTCTAGTGGTTTTCTTGATTTTTGGGAAAACCCCTAGTTTGCCTCTGGTTTCCTGTTTCTTGATGATTCCTTTGCTCTGTCTGCTTTTCAATATTTTTTTTTCCTTAGCATTTCTTTTTTTATATTACCCTATCAGCTCTTGGCGAGCTTTTTGTTTTGCTGGAGGGGAATTTGTGACGGTATTTGTTGGCTAACAAGAGAAATTGGTAATTTTAGAGTCCTACAAATTGATTTGCAGGCAACTGAATGCCTGTAGTTCAAGCATTTGCGTTGCGTCCGTACTTTTTGGTACATGCTTCAATTTTGGTGTTTTCTAGGGACTAGCATTTTGACAAACACGTTGTTTTTCTTATTTCAACAGCTTCCGCGGCAAGTTGATTGATTTTCTTAATCCAAAATTTAAATGTGTTAATTCCATATTAGTTCGATTAAACAGAAGGAAAATATCCCATTAAAATTGAGGGAGAAGCACTCGTCATCTTATTAGCGTCGTAAGTACCGTATCATTTATCTAAATATGCTTCAGTTTGCCTTGTAGTCCATTCCTTTTGCTAACGATCTGATACAGTTTTGAGTACACAATGTCAATATCTGAAACAAGGGCAACATCTAATATTTATCTTTATATTTTGAAAAAAGTGAATATCTCATAAACAGTCGATTTTTGGTATAAGAAACATAATAAGAACTTACAGTTATATTGACAAAAGTGTCATAAAAAACCCTGTTCATTTAAGAAAAAAACATAAGTTTGATATTGTTACGGTGAAGAGGAGTAAGGATCCCTGTTTTTCAGTCAGAGAGATTGCGTGGGATTTTTATTTGATAACAAAGCAAAAAAAATATGATTAGATATTAGAGAAAGTTTTAGGTGCCAAGTTCTCACTTGCTTACGATCAACAACTAGCAGCAAACTACATGCTAGAGCAATCTTACACCGAACACAGTTACCTGTAATAAAGAATCTGAAATAGTTTCTAAGATAACAAACGCAGCTTCACACACACAATGTGTTAAGTAAAACAAACAGTTATAATATATAGACACAGCATTGAGTACGAGGTAACACCGTAAAACATTCACAAAAATAATTAGTAACAATAATAAGAGGTTACAGTACGCCACTGGTAAATCGTTAGCTAAAAATTTGTTTTCTAGCCGGTACGCCTCTGGCTGATCTAACCTCCAAAGAAGTAAAGAATTTCGTAAAATAATGGGTGTGACCTCCATTATTATTGATACATTCTGCTCATTGACGCTATCAAGGTATCAATATAATTAATATTAACCGTTTCTTATGCGGTATCAATGGCTGCAATTAGTGCATTACGGTTTACTGGTATAAAATTTGGCCCTTGTTGTCTTCGGATAACAGCAAGTATTCGAGCCCAAACATTTTCGATAATGTTAAAATCTGGGGTTTTTGCTGGCCAGGGTAACAGCTCCAAGTTATTTGCTTGTATCCAATTGCGCACAACCCGCGAAGTATGAATAGAGGCGTTGTCCTTTAACAACAAAAATACATTATGAAAATGTGAATTCAACAGATCCCGAACTATTTTTTGGAGAAAGTATAGTGAAATAAGAATATTTACTTATTGGAAAATATAATCTTCGTTTGGATAAAACACTTCGACTGAAGGTTTCATAATAGTTTCCAAAATATCTAAATACGCAGCAGAATCAAGACTTCCATCGATAGCCCAACAAACTCCTGGACCCCGCACGCTAACCCAACCCCACATATTTACAGAAAAATAACCACTTCGGACATATGTGATTATTTTCGTAACAAGTTCCTTCCATTCTAAAAACTTTTAGTGGTCCATCGTTGAGGCTATTGAACGTTTTTTCGTCACTAAAAGTCACTCGATTCCAAAATTCCAAAGGTTCGTTCACATATCGCCTTGCAAATTCCAGACGACGTCTCATATTTTCGTCACTGAAAACTTCTTTCGCAGCAGCGTTATACTTTGTTATTCCTATCTCCTTTAGTCTTTTTTGTGCAGTTATACGGCATCCGGGAAAATGTGTATCTGCTACAGCCCTGGAGTATGTAGCAAATGGTTGTTTTGTTACGTAATGGAACAACTCGAGATCTTGAGCACGTGTAGATACTTTAGGTCTACCACTTCCGATGGCTCTTTCCAAAGTGTGTTCAAGATTACATTTTACTCGGTAACGCTCTACGGTGCTTTTTGGTATATCTAACATACGTGAAATTTCACGCACGCTAAGCCCCGCCGCTAATTCCGTAACAATCCGCGCTTTCAAATCAGCACCGAGATGAGGTGGCATTTTCACAACACTTAAAATTTTAAACTAAAATGGAATTTACATTTCTTATTTTATTTATTGGTTCACACTACCCTTTCTCAAACAGTAGGTAATTGTTTATTTATTACATACTTCTAATGGCCAATGTAACAACCCTTAGAGCAATATGACTCAAAGAAAGTAAATTAAACAAGCAAGGATATTCTATTGTTATTGAAACTTATTCATAAAGTAAAAGCCATTTCCTATAATGCTAATGGACAGGATTTTCTTTTAAGGATTGAGAGGACGAAAAACATTAACATTGAAAAACTTGTATAACTTTTGATACCATATAATTTTTTTACAAAATTTTGATATAGTAGGCTTTGGAAATAGTTGTCAGAATATGTCGTCAAATTTTTTATTTTTATTTGAGTCAAATTGTGTTCACAATGGCGAAAGTAGTGGTAGTACATAGATTAATTATTAAAAAATTTGTTGAAAATCTACAATAGTCAGTCGTTCGCATTACAAAGTAGGCAAAAGTTTGCAGGCAAGGCGTGCAAAAAGTCATCAAGCGGTACAAGGAAGACTTTACCATAAGACGGAAACCAGGAAGTGGACGACTAGAGGGTTTTCATTCACCAAAAAAGATGCAAAGGCAATATTTGTGATGGTTAAGAATCTGCTGATATCGAACCGAAATTAGCTGCAAAAGTCGACTTGTCGGAAAAAGACAATTTGAAAATAAAAATAAGAGTAGATTTAAGTCCAACAAAGTTCAAACAATTCTAGATCGTAATGCGGAGAAAAACATTGAAGCCAAGAAACGAGCCAGAAAGTTGAGAGAAGATTTCTTCCAAAAACTCAATTTTGCGTAATGGACGATGAGACTTTACGTCCTCGCCGATTTTTCTCAACTACCTGGTCAGAAATTTTATGTTTCCTGTGGACAAGGAAATGTTCTTAAAAAGTTTAGAACTAAAATAAAGTCCAAGTTTCCAAAAAAAAATATCTTGTTTGGGAGGCGATTTGTAACTGCGGTCTTTCATAACAAATGGAACAATTAATTAAATTAAAAACAAAATGAAAACAAGCTTAAAGCAGACGAAAAAGGCTACAAAATCGATTAAAAGTTTTAGAAAAATGTGGAACAGAGCGATCAAGAAAGTGTTGAGCACCACCATAAAATCCAGGATGGAGACCATTCCCAACAAACTCAAAATTTTTTATGACGATAAGTCTGATTGATTTTTTATTTTTTCCTAATTTTTTATATAATAAATAACCTATCCAAAACTAAATTTTTTTGAAAATTTATTTAGCTATTTAAAAGTTATGAAAGTTTTTTAATGTTAATGTTTTTTTTTCCTCAGTCCTTAAGTATTAAGATTACAATAGAGGACTTATAAACTTTCTAAAATATCTAATTATAAATATTTACACTGCAATTGCGCTTTTTCCTTAATAATTTCTTAGCAATAACATACACGTTCTTGGTTTTAAGTTGTCATAAATTTGATATGATATAAATTTGTGTTTCTAATATTACATCACAAACTAATCTTTATTCGCCAAAAAATTGTTGCTTAAGTTGTAAAAAGCTTCGTACACACCTGAACAACAAACCGAGCAACAAACATAACAACGAACCGAAAGTCAAACAGAACGACAAACGATCTTTTATGATTTTCCACAATCCGAACAACAAACGGAACGTTTGTGCTGTTCCCATTATTATTTTCAGTAGTTTTCAGTTCATATATATTTATTATCGAGAAGAGAAAATTGCGGAAAACAAGAAGATAGTGCCAACCAAATTTTTACGCACAAAGAAGAGTAAAAAATTATAATTTACTTCGCTTTTTATTTTATTTTGAAATTTCCCCCAAATGATGCTAATAGGGACATCTTTTTTTTCTTGCATTCTTGAACACTGATTAATTTAAAACATTTTGTTCTGTCAACTCCATAATATTACCTAAAACACAACAAACCCACAAAAGGGAGGACAAAAAATAAATAATTTAATTCTCCCGCATAAGTTTGTTCGCCGTTTTGTTTAGATTCGTCCAAACCTGCAAACGCATTCGGGCGCATTTTCTTTGATGTCGGAGAAAAAACCGACAAGTTGGGAGAACGCCGTAAAACGTTCGTGAAACAAGCAGGACTTGCGAATCTGTTCTAAAATTCGTACGTAGCACCGTCAAAATTAATGTTCCGATTGCCGTTCGGTTCGTTTGTTCCTCGGTTTGTTGTTCAGGTGTGTACGAAGCTTTACAATAAGCATATTAATATGAACTATATCTTATGAAAGGAGAGTTATGTAACTATAATTAACGACTAAACGTTACGTTAGTAGATTCCATTTACTATTTACACATATTTTCTTGGAACATTCGATAATTAACTATCGGGATATGATGACCCTATACTTCGCAGGTTGTGCGCAATTGGATACGAGAAAATAACTTGGAGCTGTTACCCTGGCCAGCAAAAAGCCCAGATTTTAAACATTATCGAAAATGTTTGGGCTCGAATACTTGCTGTTATCCGAAGACAACAAGGTCCAAATTTTATACCAGTAAACCGTAATGCACTAATTGCAGCCATTGATACCGCATGGGAAACAATTAATATTAATTATATTGATACCTTGATAGCGTCAATGAGCAGACGCCTCCAAGAATGTATGGAGGTCACACCCATTATTGATTTCTTATATTTATTTATAAAGTAATACCTTTATTTAAAAAAATTTTTCATTTAATTTTAAACTCTAACTTGGTATCTTAATTATAATTATGTAATAAATTCTTGTCAAAAACTAAATAATATTGACAATAAGAATTGCCTTAGTTTTTATTTTCACTTTTATATTAACTACAGAAAAAATGAAACGTCATAAAATATACATTTTGTAAGGACTAAATATTATGAATAGAGAGTTTAATGATTTTTTTTAATGACTTACAATAATTAGTAGGTTAGATTTATTTAAAAATAAGTAATAATCAGTCAACCCAAATGACCATGTTTAGTTTTTTGATTTAATTTAAAAGTTATTGCTTGTAGACGTTTTTAAATCAAAATTATTTCTAATTTTATTTTGCAAACATTTCCTAAACAAAATTTTGATTCGATAATTAATCGAGCTATGGTGTTTAATTAGCGATACATTCAAATATATTCTTTAAAGAAAAAATTAAGTAAGCAACGTAAATTACCTATTTTCTAAAACGTGCTTAGTGTAATGATTCATTCTACAGTCCTTCTATAAGATAACCCCTGCTGAGACTACCTGCTGTTAGAATTGTAAATGATACCCTTAAGCCTGCTTCACAATGTGTAAAGCTTTGTTTACAGAAATTGTGGTGTCCAGGTTTTAAATTTCATGAGTGTACATCTTAAACTAATTTTAAAAACGTAGTCTTTAAGACCTGCTATAAATCAAATAAAACAGATTTTCAAAAACACTTAGTACTATTCCATGTGTCAATCGACGCGTATAAACTGCCCCACTCTGTACAGTTTAAATATCTAATTCTAAACAATAAACATGTTTCCGTTATTGGGTTTTAGATTTTTTTTATTGTGTGTATTATATTTTAGGTTAAAGAGACATTCTTTAGGTTACTCAAATAAACAGAATAAAATCATATATAAATACAAACAAGAAACTAATTCAGATAAATAAAAATTAAAAAAATTTTCTGTTTTGGGATTCGAACCGTAGCTAATACGTTCTTAATTACTCTGATCGCTAACTCACGCTTACATTGCGCCAAGTTATCCTGCAATAAAATCAAGAACGTTCTTTTTGTAAATTAGAATTGTTCCTTGTTAGATGTTACACGGCGTTGTATTTGGATGAAGTATAGCATACTTACTAGAAACCGATTTTAAAATGACCTCCTAAAACGTCATGCACCAAAATCACATAAAATTTAAGGTATTGAATAATTGTTGACACGTATGATGTTATTTAAACAATTATTGTATAATTTAATGACAATTTCCATTAAAACGTTAAAACTACTAAATAAAAAATATAAAATTGTTTCAGATACCTGAATCGTTACTTTGTGTTTCATATTTGTGCTCCATACTTTCGAAAAGTTTATTCCTTTGTTCGGTGGTTTTAGTATCATCTTACTTGTCATTTTTCATCTTGCGCTACTATGTCCTTGAAATGTGCGTCACATATCTGAGGTGCTTTCTATTTTTATGTCTATTATATTTTACTGAACAACAAATTTCGAGATAAATTTTAGGCATAACAAATTCATTTCGTTGATTTATTTTTACCAATTTACATGTAAAATTTTTTTTACTTTTTTAATGCCGCTTCGTTCTGTTAAACGTAAAAAAATTTAATGGAATGGACAGTTAACTTACAAAAAAAAAGGGAAACACTCCACCATTATTAGAACTAACACTACGTGTTATTTCAGGATCAAACGTTGATATAGTGGCTTTTAATAAAAATACTTTAATTAAACAAGTATTGATAAAAACCAGAAGTTGTTTTTTAGACAAAGACACTTCAAACTGTAAATAGATTTTTATCGGAAAAACGCTCAACTAAAAGAGGTTCTTCAAATACGGTCGTCGTCCTTATTGGTGTGACCATAAATCAACCATGCTCTCAAATGAAGTTCACAGAAGCATGAATTTTACAATTTATGTTTTTTTTCTGTTGCAGGATGGATCTATCGAATTTGAGGAGTTTATCAGGGCGCTGTCGGTGACGTCACGTGGAAATTTGGACGAAAAATTGCACTGTAAGTTCTATTTAAAATTTTATTTAATTCCAGTAAGAGCACTGATCATAATGAAAAAAAATTACTAGATTTTAAAAGAAACTTTAGTGCAAAAATAATGTAGGTAGTAGCATTAAAATATATAAATTAACTTTTTACACAATCCCATATTCATTTGTCGAATTTTTTGCAATATTGCAGCCAAACGGTAATCTAATTCTATAAAGTTGTGTAAAAAAACGTCATTTCAATTTGCGTCAATCTTTGAACATCATCTTGAATTTCCAGTTTGAAAATTTTTGCAAAAACAGCCATTTTTTATTTCCACGATAAGTGAATTTATATTCGCAATTTTCAAATTATATTGCATTGGAATAAAAAATAAAAAAATCTGAACACAATTTAGAAATCACAGACAACACACTAATGAGTAAGAAAGTGTATCTTATCCCGTTTGCACAAAGAGAACTGGCGAAAGAAGAGATAAGAATAATGCTACAAAAAGGAATAAGCAATTAATGGCGCAAAACAACGTGAGGCTGGGTTGAACATAAATGTAAAAAAATTTATATTGTTAATCAGGTGGCAGAAAACGTCGAAAAAGAAAACCGGTTAATCGGTTTTGCAAAAGACGGTTTCTGATAAACCGGTTCAACAAACCGAGTTGTTTTAACCCTCTTCAACAAACCGTGGTTTTTAAACTAGTTCAACAAACCCTTTAAAACCGCTGTTTTAAACCTGTTTAAAAAACCGGTTTAAAATCCGCGGTTTCAATACCACCGCTTTTTAAACCGGTTTAACAAACCAGTTTTAACTTGATTAAAAACCGCTTTACGTGGGTATTCATTAAACTTTTTTTTCAGAAACAATTTTGTTGTTGGGAACGTTATCTTTTTAAAAATGCTTTCGCTTCAATTAATATCAACATCATAGACAAATTGTGTTGATTCAGTTGATAAAAAGAAAGAAAGTTTACAGTGAGCACGATTTTCGAATTAAGACAAAAAAAGTCAAACACAGGTTTAACAAACCGAGGTTTTTAAAGCGGTTCAATAATACAATTAAATGGCGTAACAAACCAATTTTATACACCGGTTCAACAAACCGATTTTGTACAACGGTTTCAGAAACCGATAATTTAAACCGGTTCAACAAACCCATTGGTTAAACTGGTTCAATGTAATGACAAAAACTCTTTAATTTAAGAACGTATTTAAAATGCACCGGCTAAAGTTCAGATAAATGTTACGTAGACTCTAAGAAATCATGGGAATGTTTGCAGTTTGGTTTATGTTTTGTTGCCTTACCTTTATTGAGATGCTTTTCAACTAAAAATAATTAATAACTAACAAATGGGCGCTAGCTTATTTATTAAGAGAAATAACAAGCAAAAACCTTTAAGGGAATAAAAACAAATTTTAACTAAAACATAAACCTAATAATCAAATCAAATTCAGCATTAAACATTAAATAATAAACAAAACACATTGACATTTGTCTACTATAGTAATGAATGGACTTATAAACCACGTGTATCAAATGAAAGACAAATTCTGTTAATGAATTGAACGTAAACGCGAGGATTGTTTACAAGCCAAAAAACGTTACTAAACAAAATAACTTATTAAAGATATTGAAATGTACTGCACAACGAAAGTACAAGCAGTGCTTTAAGGTATGACAACGAACGCGATTAATTGCCAAACAAACACATTAAAGTAAGGTAACCACGACTGCATTTATATTGTGAACAGTTTAAGCCACAGTTTTGTCAAATTACATCAATGAACGTAAAGTTTGATGATTTGTAATATTATGAAGCATTTACTTGCAGTTCTTTGTGTTAATAAGGGACGTTAAATTCGTTCAAACCCGAGCAGGATTTCGTGAATCTTAATGTTTGTGTGGACAGAATTAAATCGCTTAGCATATCGAAACGCCACTTAGGGA
Source organism: Abscondita cerata (assembly GCA_030710515.1). Classification (NCBI taxonomy): domain Eukaryota; kingdom Metazoa; phylum Arthropoda; class Insecta; order Coleoptera; family Lampyridae; genus Abscondita; species Abscondita cerata. The sequence continues at coordinate 57,986 of JALBCR010003670.1, read as the reverse complement.
TGATGTAATGCATACGGAATTTTCCATAAAACAAATTTTCTCCATTAATACAATAATGTGTTTATAACAGTCAAATTTTCATTAACGAAACGTAGAAATCAAACGCACAAAAAAGATAACATGTATTCTTTACAATTCAGAACGCGTTTATCCTTCTGAATCTAATTTTTGAACAGAACGGCCAAACAATTCTAATAACGAGATAGATTTTGCTATTCAATACTGCTAATCCATTAATAAACTTTGTTTTACTAAAAACGAAACAAATGGAACGTAAACGTACGGAACAGCGTGGTATCTTACTTTCTCTACCTCGTTGCCATTTGCCATTTTTCTCGCGCGCGGAAAAAGTTACTGGTCATCATGAATTAAATGCAAACAAGCGGGGAGAATGCTCGCCTTATTTAAATATAAGGTAGCGACCAAGTTTTGGACCGCTACATCAACAACCCAATTTTTAAACCGGTTCAACAACTTGATTTTCAAACCGGTTTAACAAACCAAATTTTAAAACGATTTAAATTTTTGTAAGAACCACTATTAATCGTAAACCGGCTTATCAAATAATCGGTAAACCAGATTGCATCGCTGCCACTAAAATCAAACCTGCGATTAATCCTTATTGTTGAGTCATTTAATTAACGAAATGTGAATGAATGAGATGTAAATGTTATGCAGTAATTACAATTTTACACAGGTAAACTCAAAGGTAAAATTTATTTAGTATCAGAGTTAGAAAGAATTAAAGTTAGTAGAGGAACAGCACGAATGTCCTGTTCTAAGAACAAGAAGAAACAAGTTAATGAAAGAACTGCAACAAAAGTTTGACGAACAACAAAATACAAAAACGCCAACTTTGATCAACAAGAACAAAGCCTAGGATACAAAATTTCAACATGTCGAGAACATTTTAGAACATTGAAGCACGATTTCAACATACAAATCAAAGGATTAAAAGAAGAGGTGAAACAAAAATTGGATAAATTTGAGGAAAAGAATGAAAGAGAGTAAAAAAATAACAGAAAACTTGTAGGAGGAAATAAAAGAGTATGGAACAAGCAAAACGTAAACTAAAAGCACGTGGAAAAATTGTCACTAATTGAATACGCTAATAAACACATTTACGGAAGACACGGTTACAAATTTAGACCGACAATAAAAAATTGGTATGATGCACAACGAGATGATAAGAAAAACGAAAGAAAGAGTTCGTAAAGTGAACAAGTACAGATTTAGTGGAGGTGCTTGAAGAATCCCCGAACCTGAAAACAAAATCGTACTAAGCTGAGTCGACCAAAAATCATTTTTCACAACACGCGTGTTGATGTTTTAATCATTGTTTTGCGCTACTACGTCTCTAGGTTACATTTGCACATTTTATTAAGTACATAGACTTTGCGTCTCTACATTCATTTGTATCCCAAACGGAAACAAATTCATAAAACAATAATCTTAAATTAATTCATACCTTACGAATAAAAATCTCAATTCAAAACAAAAATATTTTTATTATTTTAAAATACCATTTCATCGCAATATATATTCATTGTTCCATTGTTTAAACACTTGTTTTTATTTTAAATTTCTTGTTTAAATTCTAAATTTACTTTTCACGGTGTTTTAATAATTATTTATATTTAATTGATCTACTACCATTAGCTCTCAAACCACGACGTTGTTTCAAATAATTGTGCTATCGAGTACATCAACCTCAGTCTACGTGTATTGCATTTTTGTACGTTGTGTCCGTTAATTCAGCTTTCTCTTAAAACTCAATGCGCTATACATTTTTCACAACACTTTATTTAATAATATAATTAACGAAATATAAAACATGTTTTCATATTAAAAATTGCTATCATACTAAATTCTGTTCATTTGTCACATAGAGACTCTTTTCAAAATAAATTAATTATTATGAAATTAACCGCAAAATTTAAATATAATAATACCGCTTGACCGATATCTAACACGTTGACCTGGTCCCGTCAATCTGGTTCTTTGTGCCGTACTAAAAGTGGCAAATTATAATAGGTGGTGATTTCCTAATGCAAGAATAGGAGAAGAGGGAGGTAAATGATAGATGGAATAGTAAACAAGAGAAGTTCGAAGATAAGAAATTAAACGGACAAGAAAGGAAAACTGATACAAATGTGTAAAGAAAAGGGCGGACCAATTTGAATGGAGACACGGATTAGGGAGGAAAAGAAGATTACACATACTTAGGTGAGAGGGAGAGTCTGTAACGGATTACGTGAATGCAAACGGGATATAGAGAGGTTATTAATAGGATACAAGATTGAATGCGGCCACCAGTCGCTGGAAGTGAATATGGTAGGAAAGAAATTTAAAATAAAGGAAAAAAACAAAGAAATAGAAGAAAATTAATATATTAGACAAAGAGAAAGTATAAAAGAGTATAAACGAAGAATAGAAGTAGAACAGGAAACAGTGAAAAGTGTTGGAGAAAATCTTGCAAAATTTTAGTGAATAAAATGGAGCAGGTGACAAAAAGAAGAGAAACAGGGTGAGCAAAAATTCAAGAATAGTGAGATGGGGAATGTGAATAATCAAAAAGTAATGAGATAGTGTGTGGAAGAATGAAAATATAGGTACCAAAGAGTACAAAGTTCTGAGAGAGGGGAATACAAGAAATAATGCAAGAGAAAGAAGAAGGAATATAAAAAAATAAAGGAAAAGATCAAAAATAAAAAATGGGAAGAAACATGGCAATTAATTAACAAAAAAGAAAAAAGAGGAAGTGGAAGAATGGAGATAGATGAAGGGAAGTTGGAGGATTATTGTAAGGGACTATTAGGAAAAGGAAGGAAAAACTAGACAGTGGTATAGAAAAAGGAGAGAGAGAAGAAGAGGAGGAAAGAGCGAGAAGTACAGATAAAACGCAAGGGGGTAGTATAAGAAAAGAAGAAGAAGAGGATTTTTTCGGAAAAATAGAGGGAAGCTTATTATATGTTTGATATACAAAGGAGGGAAAGGAAGGAAATGAAAAGTTATAGGGTTGTGAGCATAACCAACGTAAGATACAAAATGATGATGAAGATTGGGGAAAGAGATAGAGAAAAAAATGTGTAATTGGATTAGCAAGCGAAATTTAGAAGGAAACGAGAGTGTGTCTATTTAGTGTGTAATTGTTTGATTATGGGCTTCCAGACTACTTTTTCAAAAAAGTGTGAGCAAGCTTCCCAGAACAGACTAAAAGTTTATGTCACTAATGACATAAAAAATAGTGATTTATAAAGATACCAGGTGCACGGTAAGAGTGAAATAAAGATTGGCAAAAACTTTTTAGACTAGGAAGCGGTTAAGACGAGGATGTGCCTTAAATCAGAGCCTGTTCGCACTATATATTGGGGAGCATATTAGCAAAGAAAGGGCACATGATACTGCGGCAGACGGGGAAGTTAGGAGAAAGAATGTATGGAGAAGACATTGAACAGAAAATGTGGCTATTTGAAAAACTGGGAAAAAATATAATGATGTATGGAGCGGAGGTGCGGGGATGGAAGGAGTGGGAAATTTTTGAGAAAGTGCAAGAAAGATATTGAAGATGGACGATGGGGCTAGATAAAGAAACACCGTAGTACATAGTAGAGGAGAAAATGAGGCTGGGAAAGATAAGAATAGAAGCGGGGATGAAAGCAATAAGATATAAAAAGAACTAGAAGGTAGAAGTGGAAAAAAATTTTATACAAATGTTGTAGGTAGGTGAGAGACACAGCGATAAAATATGGACAGGAAGAAAAGATATTTATATAAAAGACGGGTACGCAAGGGAGGGGGTAAAAAGATATAGAAGAAAAGGGAGGAGTATAGAAGGGGACATAGTAAAAGTAAAGGATACGAAAATGCAGAAAAGGAGAGAGAAGATAAAGAGTATAAGGGAAGATATAAGAACTTAACGAATGAAAAACCCCAAATATATAATGAGAGAAATGTTAGAAATAAAGAAAAATCTAGAGAAAAGAAGAGAGAAGAAATAAAGAGTGAAGTAATTAGGATGAAAAGGCGATTCACAAGAAAAATATTCAGATTCTGTAATTGGTTCCATGCTTTGTTACCAATAGTTGAATGTGTGGCACAGGAATCTAGGAGCCTATAAAAAGATTGAGCCAAGATTGATATGTTTAAATAAGGACGTTGATCGTCATTAATGTGCGACAATATGTAATCAAGAAGAACTTGATATTACAAATAAGAAACATCTTCAACTGGATTTATATTAGAAGAAGAAGAGCTTAACCGACCATTTAAGTTCTTCGATTTAAGTTTCCCGAACAACGAGAACATGTCCTAACTGTTACATCCGGACACCTGCATTTAAAACAAAATCTAGTACTAGGTTCTGTACAAAATCAAGAATGGTGACCGTCTTTCTTACAGTTCCAGCATGTAATGTTATTAACAGGAGCAACCTTTAGTTCTGAGGTAGGTGCAGAGTTAGATTCACTACTCGTTCCTAGATTAACCTTAACAAAAGCAAAATCGAGTTCGACACAATTTTTATTGTGTGAAGGTGAAACATAATTTTCACTACGATATACATCTTAGTCTCTATTTGCAGACAAGTTTTTCCAAATTTGGTTAAAGTACTCACAGAAGGTAACTGCATAGGATAAAATGGAGTAACAATATCAAGTTGAATGTCTTCCGGTATGTTGCCTATGGTGATCCTTAATATGGACAAAAATTCACTTTTCATCCGACGTCCCCTAGAACGTTTCCAAATACGATACAAAAATCGGAAAAATATTTTGAGCTCTTAATCTAGGCAACAAACCATGCTTGTAACCGTTTATAGGTATATCTCTGACAGGGTCAACCTGGAATGATAAATATCTCGAAAAATACACATTGTATAGAAAAAATTGCTGAATAAAATGTTGAATATTCTCAAGGAGAACATTCGTTAGCATTAAATTTCATTCACCATTCCCACTTCCGGTGGGGGTAGTAGCTAGCAACATTGAAATATTTGATAAAAACTGATTACATATTTTTTTTACAGCAGATTCGGGTTCTATTTTAAAAGCACACACGATTTACCCGGAAACTTTTTTTGATTTGTTAAAAATGGCGCTGTAACCAAAGAGAACAAAATTAACAACGGAGGTTTAAATGAAAGTAATGTTGCTATCTACTACACCCACCGGAAATAAAGATGGTGAATAAAATTTAATGCTAACGGATGTCCTCCTTAAGGATATTCAACTTTTTATTCAGCAAATCCTTCTATACAATGTGTATTTTTTGAGATATTCATCATTCCAGGTTGACCCTGTATGAAATATACCTATAGACGGTTACAGGCACGGTTTGTTGTCTATATTAAGAGCTCAAAATATTTTTCCGATTTTTTTATCGTATTTGGAAGTGTTCTAGGGGGAGTCAGATAAAAGTGAATTTTTGTCTATATTAAGGATCACCCTAATGTCGCCATACCTTTCAATCATACATGAGATATAACTAACATAAGACTCAGTAAAATCTTGATTGCCGTGGTCTATAATCCGAAGGTTCAAAATGTTTACGGAGTAGATCCGTCAAGCTAGACAAATCACTGAATCTTGCTTTATTTGACTGATACCATAAGAGGGTTTGTCTATTTTTGGATGGGGATTGAACGACTATGGCCTACATAAACAGTACTCTTATTAGCAGGGGTAGCAGAATCAAAGTCACTAGAATCAATCTCTTTTAAATTTAGAGAACTTAAATTTCAAACTTATCTAACTTTTCAGAAGAATGTAAAACTTCTTCAATATACGATAAACTCAAAGATTCTTGCTCCTTACTTAACTTTAGGGATTTTAATTGATCTAATTTTAATAAATGTAGCACACGCAAGTGAATATTATCAGTTTTTGAATCACTTTAACTTGAAATACCAATCAATGCATCTAGTTTCTTGATTTTGTTCTTGATAGTGCTCAATTTATCATCTACATTTAAAAATTCTACGTTTTCTTTTAACGGGCTACCTAAACCTTCTAATCTTAACACGGATCTCAGACAAGCTCGCAATTGGTCTACAGTCTTATTTTCAATGTTCTTCTAACACGGACTCAATCTTATTAATATTTTACTTTACCTTTTTGATTCCGCCATACCGACATCAATTACGTAGCCACAGAATCAGAAACAAAAAAAAATCTATAAACACTTAGAATTTCGATCTCTAACTTCAAAACACTAAAATATTCTAATATTAACGCAATGCCTGAATTTATAATTAAAAAAAAAACACAGACCTAGTCTGTAAACAACAAAATGTACCAAAAATAAAATTAATCGGCCCTACGTTGGGCGCCAAAATTTATGCTACGTTCTTTGGCAGTTGATGACGTAGTTTTTAGTGCTCCAACAACTCTTTGACCAATGGGGTAGGTGTAGAGTTCAGTCAAAAAAAATATTATACTTTTATGGGCGTCAGGTCTAGCCAAGAAATGAGCCCAGTCGACCAGCTGGACCAGCATAATCTTAACTGCTACAACGTTACACAAAACAACAAAAAAAATTAAAGAAATAAATAGACACCAATGTAAATTTTAGGCAACAACTTGATTATTTATTTTTATTTACACAAAACAAAAATAAGAAATTTAATAGCAACAAAAGAATTACTTGTTCGAGGATGTTCGCCTTACAAAATTTAAATTAAAATATTAATGTAAATATACTATACAAACTGAGGTTACGTTAAGATTAATGGAACACCCAGTAGTTGTAATTTATAAAAATTAGGGTTAATATTATTTTTTTGTTTTGTAGAGTTAGTTTATTCATTTGTCACGTGTACAAATAAAATTTGATAAAACTATTCTTATGCAACAGGAATAAAACAATGATGTTAATAAAAAAAACGCCAAGATCAATTCTGGATTCGGAGGTGTCTACTAATTACACAACGCAGTATAACGGATCAATTGATTAAAAAGCCAATGCAAAATGGACGCTGAAATGTAAATTGAGAAATAAGAGATGAGAAAATACCCCTCATAATAAGGCAGTTGGTCGTCTTTTACAAGAAGGAAAAATCGTGGAAACTGGTGCGATAAGAATCTGTAGTTTTCTCCAGTTTTCGTAACCCGTCCAAATAAAATTGGAACGGTTGCCCCTCAAAAAACGCTTCCGTAGCTACTATGACTTCCTGATTAGAATCAAACTTGGTGCCCTTCAGGTGTTTCTTCAGTTGTGGAAAGAGATGATAATCTGATGGGGCCAGGTCAGGGGAATACGGCGGGTGGTTCAACAATTCAAAGCCAATTTGGTCGATTTTCGCTAGGGTGCGGTAGGTGGTAGGCGCATTATCTTGCAAAAACAAGACCCCGCGAGTCAACTTCCCTCGGCGTTTCTGTTTCAACGCCTCCTTTAATTTGGCCAAGAAAGACATGTAGTAATCGGCGTTGATCGTGCACCCCTTTGGCAAATAATCCACTAAGTGCAAGTGCCGCCATCTTTGCTTTGTTACTGCGTGGAATGAAAACTCTCCCACTTACGCATCTATTACTGCGCACGCGCGCTACTAAATAGTTAAACAGGCTGTGGTATTGTTTATACAGGTCTCATTTACGTCATTAGTAGCAAAGCCAGGGACTTTTCAGCACCCCCTCGTATATGTTTAATTTTGACCCGTTACATGTTGTAAAACCAAATTATTTTGTTAATGCTATAAAACAAAATAAATATCTATTTATCTAAATAGTTTGTTTTGTTTATATATAATTAAATAAAAATATCTTGTTAATTACAGCGTTGTTAACGACGTTAAGTTTTTGAATCGCTTTCTTTGCCTTTGTATGTCGGTAAATTAGGAATTAACAAATTTAGATACCTATTGGTATGCTAATGTGTTCTATTGTTTATAACAGTGGATTGTAACCCCGAAATTTGGTTCCGTACTTTACAGATAGGCTATAAACTGTCCAATCACTTTTTTGAGTCTCTGTACACTCATGAAATTTAAAACTTGGACACCACAATTTCTGTAAACAAAAGTTTGCACATTGTGAAGCGGGCTTAAGGGTATCATTTACAATTCTAACAGCAGGTAGTCTCAGCAGGGGTTATCTTATAGAAGGACTGTAGAATGAATCATTACACTAAGCACGTTTTAGAAAATAGGTAATTTACGTTGCTTACTTAATTTTTTTCTTTAAAGAATATATTTGAAGGTATCGCTAATTAAACACCATAGCTCGATTAATTATCGAATCAAAATTTTGTTTAGGAAATGTTTACAAAATAAAATTAGAAATAATTTTGATTTAAAAAACGTCTACAAGCAATAACTTTTAAATTAAATCAAAAACTAAACATGGTTATTTGGGTTGACTGATTATTACTTATTTTTAAATAAATCTAACCTACTAATTATTGTAAGTTATTAAAAAAAATCATTAAACTCTCTATTCATAATATTTAGTCCTTACAAAATGTATATTTTATGACGTTACATTTTTTCTGTAGTTAATATAAAAAGTGAAAATAAAAACTAAGGCAATTCTTATTGTCAACGTATATATTTAGTTTTTTGACAAGAATTTATTACATAATTATAATTAAGATACCAAGTTATAGTTTAAAATTAAATGAAAACGTTTTTTTTTAAATAAAGGTATTACTATATAAATAAATATAAGAAATGGGTGTGACCTCCATTATTATTGATACATTCTTGGAGGCGTCTGCTCATTGACGCTATCAAGGTATCAATATAATTAATATTAATCGTTTCCCATGCGGTATCAATGGCTGCAATTAGTGCATTACGGTTTACTGGTATAAAATTTGGCCTTTGTTGTCTTCGGATAACAGCAAGTATTCGAGCCCAAACATTTTTGATAATGTTAAAATCTGGGTTTGTTGCTGGCCAGGGTAACAGCTCCAAGTTATTTGCTTGTATCCAGTTGCGCACAACCTGCGAAGTATAGGGTCATCATATCCCGATAGTTAATTATCGAATGTTCCAAAAAATATGTGTAAATAGTAAATGGAATCTACTAACGTAACATTAAGTCGTTAATTATAGTTACATAACTCTCCTTTCATAAGATATAGTTCATATTAATATGCTTATTGTAAAGCTTCGTACACACCTGAACAACAAACCGAGGAACAAACAGAACAACGAACCGAACGGCAATCGGAACATTAATTTGGACGGTGCTGCGTACAAATTTTAGAACAGATTTGCAAGTCCTGATTGTTCCACAAACGGTTTGCGGCGTTCCCGCAACTTGTCGGTTTTTTCTCCGACATCAAAGAAAATGCGCGCGAATGCGTTTGCAGGTTTGGACAAATCTAAACAAAACGGAGAACAAACTTATGCGGGAAAATTAAATTATTTATTTTTTGTCCTCTCTTTTGTAGGTTTGTTGTGTTTTAAGTAATATTATGGAATTGACAGAAAAAAAATGTTTTAAATTAATCAGTGTTTAAGAATGCAAGAAAAAGATGATGTCCTTATTAGCATCATTTGGGCGGGAAATTTCCAAAATAATAATATTTCCAATATTGCTCTAAGGGTTGTTACTTTGGTCATTAGAAGTATGTAATAAATAAACAATTACTTACTGTTTGAGAAGGGGTAGTGTGAACCAATAAATAAAGTAAGAAATGTAAATTCCATTTTAGTTTAAAATTTCAAGTGTTGTGAAAATGCCACCTCATCTCGGTGCTGATCTGAAAACGCGGATTGTTTCGGAATTAGCGGTGGGCCGTAGCGTGCGTAAAATTTCACGTATGTTAGATATACGAAAAAGCACCGTAGGGCATTACCGAGTAAAATGGAATCTTGAACACACTATGGAAAGAGCCATCGGAAGTGGTAGACCTAAAGTATCTACACGTGCTCAAGATCTCGAGTTGTTTCATTACGTAACAGAACAACCATTTGCTACATACGCCAGGGCTATAGCAGATACACATTTTCCCGGATGCCGTATAACTGCACAAAAAAGATTAAAGGAGATGGAAATAAAGAAGTATAATGCTGCTGCGAAAGAAGTTCTCAGTGACGAAAATATGAAACGTCGTCTGGAATTTGCAAGGCGATATGTGAACGAACCTTTGGAATTTTGGAATCGAGTGATTTTTAGCGACGAAAAACGTTCAATAGCCGCAACGATGGACCACTAAAAGTTTTTAGAATGGAAGGAACTCGTTACGAAAATAATCACATATGTCCTAAAAAACGAAGTTGTTATTTTTCTGTGAATGTGTGGGGTTGGGTTAGCGCGCGGGGTTCAGGAGTTTGTTGGACTATCGATGGACGTCTTGATTCTGGTGCGTATTTAGATATTTTGGAAACTATTATGAAACCTTCAGTCGAAGTGTTTTATCCAGACGAAGATTATATTTTCCAACAAGTAAATATTCTTATTTCACTATACTTTCTCCAAAAAATAGTTCGGGATCTGTTGAATTAACATTTTCATAATGTATTTTTGTTGTTAAAGGACAACGCCCCTATTCATACTTCGCGGGTTGTGCGCAATTGGATACGAGAAAATAACTTGGAGCTGTTACCCTGGCCAGCAAAAAGCCCAGATTTTAACATTATCAAAAATGTTTGGGCTCGAATACTTGCTGTTATCCGAAGACAACAAGGGCCAAATTTTATACCAGTAAACCGTAATGCACTAATTGCAGCCATTGATACCGCATGGGAAACGATTAATATTAGTTATATTGATACCTTGATAGCGTCAATGAGCAGACGCCTCCAAGAATGTATCAATAATAATGGAGGTCACACCCATTATTGATTTCTTATATTTATTTATATAGTAATACCTTTATTTAAAAAAAAAGTTTTTCATTTAATTTTAAACTATAACTTGGTATCTTAATTATAATTATGTAATAAATTCTTGTCAAAAAACTAAATATATACGTTGACAATAAGAATTGCCTTAGTTTTTATTTTCACTTTTTATATTAACTACAGAAAAAATGAAACGTCATAAAATATACATTTTGTAAGGACTAAATATTATGAATAGAGAGTTTAATGATTTTTTTTAATAACTTACAATAATTAGTAGGTTAGATTTATTTAAAAATAAGTAATAATCAGTCAACCCAAATAACCATGTTTGGTTTTTTGATTTAATTTAAAAGTTATTGCTTGTAGACGTTTTTTAAATCAAAATTATTTCTAATTTTATTTTGTAAACATTTCCTAAACAAAATTTTGATTCGATAATTAATCGAGCTATGGTGTTTAATTAACGATACCTTCAAATATATTCTTTAAAGAAAAAAATTAAGTAAGCAACGTAAATTACCTATTTTCTAAAACGTGCTTAGTGTAATGATTCATTCTAGAGTCCTTCTATAAGATAACCCCTGCTGAGACTACCTGTTGTTAGAATTGTAAATGATACTCTTAAGACCGGTTTTCAATGTGCAAACTTTTGTTTACAGAAATTGTGGTGTCTAAGTTTTAAATTTCATGAGTGTACAGGTGTCCGCTTATTATTTTGCAGGGTATTCTCAGTTATTATTGCAGTTCGAGCTTTGGTGTTTCGCAACCTGGGTCACTTTTTGTAAAACAAACGATAGCGCAGACAGATTTATTATGGCCCTCTTCGTTTTTTGAAATACAGAGTGAAATTGAAAGTGTGCATTTTCAGACACCCCTCTGTAATTCAGGTATCTGATAAGTTATCGACTAGGTAAAAACGGAATCTTACACATTTTTTTATGAGAATCAGTGACGTGTTTAGTTTTTTTCTAGGTGTCCATATTTTCAAGAAAGTTACCAAAGTTAGGATTTTTTAAATGGGACACCCTGTATGTCAATTTGAATTTACATTCCACTCATTAAGAGCTTTTCAGAAATTTATAATAGTCGGCACTAATACGTAAATATATTTATAGGTCACCCCATAATAATTTTAAATGCCTTGAACAAAATTTCTCAAAAGTGCCAATTTTCCATTAGGGTAAATGGCAACTATTTTGAACAACACCTATAAAATCTATATATATATATATATATATATATATATATATATATATAATCGCGTTATTGGTTATTAGTTTTACTATAAGTTTAATAAAAATAAATCTGTTTGGCTTTTAGTTTCTAGGCTTATTTAAAAAAAAAGATTCTAACCTTCGATTGGAAACAAAGTGCTGACTATTATACAGTTTGCTCTTAATGAGTGGAATGTAAATACAAATTGACATACAGGGAATCCCATTTAAAAAATCCTAACTTTGGTAACTTTCTCAAAAATGGGGACACCTAGAAAAAAACTAAGCACGTCACTGGATTCTGCATAAAAAAATGTGTAAGATTCCGTTTTTACCTAGTCGATAACTTATCAGATACCTGAATTACAGAGGGTGTCTGAAAATGCACACTTTTCAACTTTACTCTGTATTTCAAAAACGAATAGAGCGATGATAAATCTGTCTACGCCATCGTTTGTTTTACAAAAAAGTGACACAGGTTCGCGAAAGCCCCAAAACTCGAACTGCAATAATAACGGAGATACCCTGCAAAAGTGTCGAAAACATGACACCCTGTACATACAACCGTTTCGTCTTATTAGGGCTAAACACACAGACCTTTTTCACATACAATCTAAATTCCGCATTCTTAACACAAATTTTATTAATACTTTTTAAGATTCGATTGTTAAATCAATCAATTGCGAATAACCTATAAAAATGGCACAAACGCATTTTGCGTTACAACTCGCGCCCTTTCATTTCCGAAGTTTTCTCTTCGCATAAACGTAATTTATTGAACAAAAATTTCACAACTTCCAAACCAATTTAAGATCAAACTTCTTTCACATTCAATCGTTGGCCACTTCTTCTCGTCATCGTTTTCTTCTTCCTTTCCAATTTTCACCACACGCTTATATATAAAATAAATTGATTTTATTAACGCATTTCAATGGCAGCAATAACGCATAATAACGGTTTTTTTTACATCGAATAAAAATAAATCTTTAACAAAATCCAATCACGCAACCCGTAATAAACTGGAGATGGTTTAGTACGAGGTATTTTTAAATAAGCGCTTGTCCGCATTTCTATTTTTCCGTGTTTAAACGGCGAAAATATAAAAATAAAATGGACAGGGTAGTTGTTTTGTTAGAGAAAAAAAGCAATTTTATCCTCAATATAATCTGTAGAAGACGGTAGAAACAACCATTTATCTTATAGTTTAGCTCTATATTAAATTTATCTGGATGCTCTAACCGACTTTTTTTTTACAGAGGTTATTAAATTACGATAAGCTTTCGCTGGGTTACAAAAAAAAAGTAAGTTGCGTTTGCGCAAGATCATCCCTCGAATTACACCGATAAACTATTGTACCTCTGAGGACAGTTTAAATTAAGTGTCGCTTTTAAGCGAGAGAAGACAAAGATTTGCACGTAACTGCGTTAATTTGCAACAAGTAAATGTAAGAGATTTTAGGGGGCAAAGTGGTAATTAACGTCAACGCAGTATGAGGATGGTTTATTAGAAGCATTCAATTGGGCAAATCGTATCGTAGTCGTCAATATCTGTTTTTTGGCGCCTAACGTGGGGCTGATTGGAAACAACCATATGCTTTCTGAATAACCAATTCAATGTATTGAGTTCAACTTTTTATTATTTCCACGACAATTTTACTGTATAGGAGACTGGATTGATAAAAGCAACCAAAGGAAGCGCAATATGCTGAAACGCGACCTTCACATCCGAATACTTCAAACGATTTTATGCTTTAAATTTCCGTTCTACGCATTGTTGCACAAAAGCGCAAGGGCATGTATAATCGAAGAAGCGAGCCAACATAAAATATAACGCAAACGAAAATCGAAACAAAATCAATACCATTAAATTTATTTGTGCATTCCCGCGAGTGGCCAAAATTGAATTCGTTTCTAAAATTACGTCAGAGTGCTCCCTTTGGTATCAATACGAAAGGTTTTCTATTTCAAAAAGCATCCCGACACCATATTTTTCTTTCGGTATTCGTGTCTCAACCCCCGCAATTAAATTTTATTCCCGCAACAGAGAGTAATGATGATTTTTCTTCTTGTTCAAGTCGGAAGCGTATTTTAAAGTGCTTTTTCGCCCTAATTTCACAATCGGTGTGAAAGAAGAGAAAGTTGTGTCTTTATTGAATTTCAATAAACGCGAACAACATAAAGAAAATCAAATGCGCGTGCACGTGGCGTCTTTAATTTTTAAGGGGTGATCTTAATGAGCCTTTTAAATTATTACTTTCATTTTAACACCGGCGGTCTCAAACAGGTTTGCTCGTAAAACTTCATAAACAGTTGTGTAAATATTTTAGTGCAGTTCTTAACATTAAATATTTATCTGACAGGTTTTTTGCTGGTTTTCTCCAATTTTATTTAGTTAACGCCGATAGAAGTGTTTGTTATTGTCGACGTGAAACAAAAATTTTAAATTGATTGAAATAGATCGTAAAATTATCCAATAAAGCTTCAAAATAATTATGAAGTGTAGTTAATTAAAAATAATAAACTGTATAAGAGGCAATGTGTTCATTAGGTAGTGATACCTATATTTTGTAGTCGCCGATATGTTAAAAACTGTAGTAAAAGTTTGAGGTGCCCTACACTTTTGGTTCCCTAAAGAGTAAAATATAGGTAGAGAAAAATAAAAGATAAAATAAAGTAAATTTATGTTACAAGGACAAAAAAGTGCACTTTTATGTACGAGGCTGAATTTGCTGGCCGAGGCGTTAGCCGAGGCAAGCAAACAGGCGAGGTTATTAAAAGCACTTTCTCCGAGGTACATTTAATTTTTTTCCGTTGACCTTACATTAATTAATTTTTTATTGATTACCGTTTACTGAAAACAAAATGTTTAGTAATTTTAAACAAAAATTTTACGTTTGTTCTGATTTTACTGTACCTAATGTTCACTTCACCGTTCAGTATTGTAACATTTGTGTCAAAATTTATTAAAGGAAATCAAAGCTTTCCGCGTTCGAATATTGTACCGATAAAGCATTTGTTTACAACAATCACATAATTTTTATAAGAGCACTTGATTATGATAGGTAATAGGTAAAACATGTACTTTTTATAATTTATTAAAATAATAAAAATTACATTTAGGTAGTGTTATTTTAAAGTTATATTTAAAAATGTAGTTATAGTTGGAAGCCTACCCTCAAAATTAATGCATTTCTTTTAATTGTTTATAATCAAAGATGTAATAAAGTTTCTCCTATTAAACACATTAAAGTCGATTCTTACTAATAGGACATATAATAGTTATAAGACTGAGTTTGTACCGTGGTCAGACTTATAATCATGTTTAATAAAAATATTGTCTGACCGTAAGAAAGTATGCAAACGTAGTTTTTGATTCACTCCAAAAAATGTTTCAAAAAATGTAATAATCTTCTTTCACCTTATTGAAAACTGTGAAATTCACCTTGTTTTTGTGTACGAATAAATCTTGAACCCAGTAATGTTGATGGCTTATATGATTCTATTTTTGTTTTTCCCTGCGACAGAATCAATATTCAAATGATTTTTCACAAGTAATTACTGTTCTTGTGTTTTCCATTAGCATTATTACTTATTTACATCAATCAAATACAGTAATTGAAAGGTACCCATAATTAACTCACTTCTACTGTAAGTTTTTGTATTTTATGATCGTGAAAATTTTGTATCGGAACTCCGCTTCGGTATCAAAATGTTACCTAATAAATTGTCTAAAGCAATCTCAAGTCGTATGAATTCTGTCTTACCTTATATAAATAACTTTAAAGAAGTTAAAGTGTTACATATTGAAAACAATGTATCAAGTATTGTGAGATTACAACCAGGCTCTTCTATATGCTTCTGCACATTGTAGAAACTATAAACAATTTATTAATTATCATTTCAAAGCACTTAAAATCATTTACTTGTAATTTGAACAACAAATTGTTTTTGTTCAAAGTTGTGTGGGATTGAGAAATTGAGGTTATAAATGGAAGTAAACAAACAATTCTTGTAGTATCTAAAAATGTTTCAGTATGTACCTAAAGTTACTGTAATATCCTATGTAGTCACTAAATTCATCCTTTCTTAACAATGGGTTTTCATACTGGTTACTTCGACCTTATTTAATTTGACATAAAATAATAATTGACATTGACAGATGTTTGCCGACAAAAAGTGTTTGCGGACGAAAAGTAATACAGTTAAAAAAGTGTTACTTTATGATTATTCAGGGAGTACGTAAAACTCAATTTTATAATGAGGTCGACCGGAAAAAAATATTTATAAAGTCCTGAAGCTTGTGCCGGTGAGTGGGTTGTAGGATTGTTTTAAGGAACGTTGACGGGGGTTCCTAAAGCGACACTGAGAGTCACCTAGAGTGAATACCTTTTAAGTCGTAGGTTTCAAAAGGTAAAACAAACAAACTCGTACAAAAAGAGACTAGAGAAGAATATATTCTGGCAAAAATCAATATCACAATGGTAAGACTCAGAGAAGTATATGTTATTATACGAGGATGTATTGATATCTAGTTAGCCTAGACCAGTTCTTTACATAAACAAAATATTGCGTTACCATACCAACGAACAATAACTTATTAGAAGTGTCAGTGTAAAGTTTGACGTCAAAAATAAACCAGACTCACGCAATAAATTAAATGAAAAAGATGTCCACCGAAATTGTGAAAATCGAAAATTGGAGTATCGAGCCATCATCAAGTACCTGTATTTAAAAGGGTTAAGAGGTAAGCTTTATAGATATGCTTAATACCCTTGGTGATCAATGTCCTTCGTATGCGACCGTCAAAAATTGGAATGCAAGCTTCAAAAGAGGTAAATTTTCCATTGAAGATGGTGACTGATCGGGAAGGCCAGTTTCTGTGTCAGTCCCCGAAAATATCAATGCAGTTCATCACATGATTTTATCAGACCGTCGAATTGGGCTAAAACTGATATCTGAAGCACTGTATATTTCATACGAACGCGTTCATCATATGGTTCTCGTCAATTTGAACATGAGAAAAATTGCTGCAAAATGGATCCCCAAATGTTTGAATGTTGACCAAAAGCGTACAAGGGTAGAAGCATCGCGTTCGACCTGTGCTCGATTTGAAAACGATGTAGACTTCTTAAACCAAATTGTTACTATGATAGATGAGACTTGGGTACATTTGTACGATCCAGAAACAAAGCAACAATTAATGGAATGGCGACACTCTGGTTCTCCAAGACCTATGAAGTTTCGTGTCCAAAAATCTGCTGGAAAAGTTCTTGCTTCAGTTTTTTGGGATTGCCATGGAGTAATCATGATTGATTTTTGGATAAAACAATAACTGGAGATTACTATTCGACCACTCTACGGAAAAATATTAAAGAGAAAAGACGCGGAAATCTATCCAAAGGTGTTTTGTTTTTGCAGGACAACGCCCTTGCACACAAATCTCATGTTGCCATGCAAAAAATTTGTGATTTAGGGTTTGAATTACTAGAACACCCCCTTATTCACCCGATTTGGCTCCGTCCTACTATCACTTCTTTCCTCAACTGAAAAAAAGTTTAAAAGGTCGTAAATTTTTTTCCAACAAGGAGGTAATAGAAGCTGTGGAGGTCTGGTTTGCAAAGCAAGAAGAAAAAAATTTTTTTTGAAAGGTCTAGAGATGTTGCAGGTTTGCTGTAATAAATGTATCCAATTAAGAGGAGAATATGTTGAGTAATAAAATATTTTGACATTGAAATTTTGTTTGGTTCTATAGTAGGCTAAGAATTTCTCAATATATCCTCGTAATTAATTATTAATACAATTAGTAGAATTGTAACGGCCTGAATTAAAATTCTCTTCCTAAATTCTACAATTTCATTTTTGAAAAGAAAAATTGAGCGTAAATAAACCCGATCTTTAAGTTGTTTATTTCGACCGCAAAAGAATTAAATCGCAAAATTAAAAATTTATCACACATGCATAACCTTCAAATTAAAAAAATATTAAAACGCAAATTTCTAATCACTTATCTGTATATAATACCTAGTGACACAGTTGTATTGTTTCAATGGCATATAAATTTAAAATTTTTTGTCATCTAATTTACACCAAAAGTTCTTAACACTGAGCCTAATATTAATATTCTGTCACTTCCTGTTTAACCGAAACGTATATTGAGGGACTGCTTCTTCATCCTTTGTTGTTTTGATAATGATTTAACTCTGCGAGCGAGTCGTCCAGTGATAACACGATATAATGAGTAGATAAAATTCATTCAAGTAGAAATTCTAAAATGGCTAGTGGCGATAGTGCCATGTGCAGAATTTAAAATGAAAATCAAACTAAAGTTATATATTGAACGTAGAAACTTTTGCATATGTTCAATTGCACACCTAGTAATGAATAACGAAATTAGCATTAATTAATTAAAAGAAACAATTCAACTACCTTTAATAACCTACAAATGTATGTACTTCAACTCGCATCAATTAGTAGAAAAGGAAATGACTAAAATTCACATAAACGTCTCAGTAGAAAGTTCTTTACCCTACTATAAGCAAAAGTAAAGTTGGTTGCCTGTCACCTGGAGCAAAACAATCAGAATTTCTTGAATAATCGTAAATAATCCCACGTCTAACTCCCAAGAAGCGGCAAATTGATGACCGGCACATGTTGTTGAAAACTGAGTAGTTATCTATGAAGAATACTTTTCATTTGTACAATGTCCTTTCTCAAAATGTTGAAAAACACATCTAAAATTACTTGTGCAAAGGTTTCTGGCAAGACCCCTTGGTTTTTAAAATATATCTCTTAATTGACTATTAGATCATACACTAATAACAATATTATCTGACCCAAAGTTTGCGACTAAATTTGATATTTAAGCACTATAAGTTATTGTCGCTAGATCTAAGGACTGAGGGCGAAAAACATTAACATTGAAAAACTTGCATATTTTATACCATATAATTTTTTTACAAAATTATGATATAGTAGGCTTTGAAATAGTTGTCAGAATATGTCGTCAAATTTTTATTTTATTTGATTCAAATTGTGTTCACAATGGCAAAGTAGTTGGAAGTACATAGATTAATCATTAAAAAATTGTTGAGAATCCACAAATGGTCAGTCATTCGCATTGCAAAGGAGAGCAAAAGTTTGCAGGCAAGTGGCAGCAAAAGTCATCAAGCGGTACAAGGAAAACTTTACCATAACACGGAAACTAGGAAGTGGACGACTAAAGGGTTTTCATTCACCAAAAAGGTGCAAAAGGCAATATCTGCGATGGTTAAGAATCCGCTGGTATCGAACCGGAAATTAGCTGCAAAGTTCAAACAACTCCAGATCGTAATGCGAAGAAAGACATTGAAGCCAAGAAACGAGCCAGAAAGTTGAGAGCAGATTTTTTCCAAAACGTCAATGTTGCGTGATGAACGATGAGACTTACGTCCTCGCAGATTTTTCTCAACTACCTGGTCAGGAGTTTCCTGTGGACGAGGAAATGTTCCTAAGAAGTTTAGAACTAAAATAAAGTCCAAGTTTCCAAAAAATATCTCGTTTGGCAGCCGATTTGTAGCTGCGGTGAAAGAAGCCAATCTTTCATAACAAATGGAACAATTAACTCCGATATTTAACGAAGAGTGTTTTCAAAAAAAAGATTGCAGCCTTTTCTGAGTAAACATAAGGTATCCACATTTTTTGGCGGATTTAGCTTTGTGCCATTACAGTTAAGCAGACAAAAAAATGGTACAAAGAGGCTAACCCACCAATTGCCCTAAGCTTCGCCCAATCGAGCGGTACTGGGCTTTGGTGAAAAGAAGCTTGAAGCAGACAAAAAGACTACAAAATCGATTAAAAGTTTTAGAAAAATGTGGACCATGCGACCAAGAAAGTGTCGAGCACCACCATAAAAGCCATGAAGTAGACCATTCCCGACAAGCTCAAAATTTTTATTACGATAAGTCTGATTGATTTTTGTTTTTCTTAATTTTTATATAATAAATAACCTATCCAAAACTAAATTTTTTGAAAATTTATTTAGCGGTTTAAAAGTTATGCAAGTTTTCAATGTTAATGTTTTTCGCCCTCGGTCCTTACATAATAACTATTAAGCTTAAGTCAAGTTATTTTGCAACTAAACCCTCGTTACCTTGTAGATAATAAAAAAATGCTTACAAATGTCTTTTCTAAAAAATAGAGCAGATCAGTTAACTATAAGAAACAGAGTAGCATGCAATTTTAATGAAGGGATCGAGGTTTCCAAGAGAGTATATCTGCTACTGAAAATTAAAAATAACAATCCGAAGGGGTGTTGAGATACTAGTCAGCAGATTTTTGAGGTGTTAGTCAACTTGTGAGATAATCGCAAATGTCCCCAAACTGTGTTACTGCTACGGTACTTATTTGATTATGGAAACACCACGCGCTCTTTGTTATTATTTTTCTTTGTCTGGGCTTTCGTCAAAACTCGTAATGAGGTACACTTATTCTGTACCGCTACCTTAGAAAATTGTGAAACAATAACAAAATATACATATTTTACCTAGCTCTTATTGCATCTAAGTCCCAAACTTACTTTAATATATTTTATTCGCCTATACACATATTTATTGGGTGTAGACATAAATCGTAAGCTGTTAACTAATTTTTTCAATTATGCGCATTTAGAACAGTTTACATCTGCATATATGACAAGGCTGTTATGCGACCTAGACACCTATAAAAGACTATTATTACAAATTTAAACGTTATCAAAGTACTTGAATGTTTGCATAAATAAGGCGTTTATAATACACATTGTTTACTGTTTACGATTTTTACCGAAATCTTATATAAAGAAAATTATTACGGAAAGCGCGTGGAGGACAAATAATAAAACAACTATTCACGCAGTAGAAAAAAATTAACATCCAAACATAACGATTATATGAATCCAATAACATAATTTATTTAAAAATATATAAACATTTTTATTTAAATATATAATAATAATGCTATTCATGTCTTGCTCAGGGCTTACACAAGTCTGGGTTCAAAAACAATTACAATTCATACATGTTGATACTAAAAATATATGTCACTAAATAACCGCAGTCACTAAATAGCGATTAGAATGTATGTCAAATAAAAACAATCGAGTGTCAAACTCGTATTACAAAGACCCGTTTTGAGGTAGTGACTTCAATAAACGCAACGAAAGTTATATTTGCTGAATACGAATACTAGTAGTATTTTGGTATAGTGTCTTTATGTGAACTAGGGTCGCGTAACGCAGCAATCTATTGTCGCAGGGCTAGTTTGGTAAAGACACGGCTCGCTTCGCATGCCATATTGTAAAACATCAAAGTAGCGTCGTTTTCCGAATTCAAATTTGGTACGAGTCACGGCTCGCTTTGCTCGCCATACTGTAAACAACACAATGGTGTCATTTTCCCGAATGCAAATTTGATAAGATACAGCTCGCTTCGCTCGCCGGTTTGTAAACACCAAAATAGCGTCGTTTTCCGAATGCAACATTGATAAAGACACGGCTAGCTTTGCTCGCCAGATTGTAAACATCAAAGTGGCGTTGTTTTCCAAATACAACTTTGATAATGACACGGCTCGCTTCTCTCGCCAGATTGTAAACGTCAAAGTGGCGTTCATTTTCAAATACAATTTTGATATGACAGGGCTCGCTTTGCTCGCCAGATTGTAAACATCAAAGTGGCGTTGTTTTCCAAATACAACTTGATAATAACACGGCTCGCTTCGCTCGCCAGATTGTAAACATCAACCTGGCGATGTTTTCCAAATACAACTTTGATATAATAACGGCTCGCTTCGCTCGCCAAATTGTGAAGATCAAACTCTGGCTTTTCTTACTCAAAGAAATCGTTTTAATGCAAATTTGGTAAAGACACGCCTTCGCTTCGCTAGCTAAATTGTAAAGATCAAACTCTGGTTTTTCTTACTCAAAAAATGGACTCAATGCAAATTTGATAAAGACACTGCTCGCTTCGCTCGCCAGATTGTAAACATCAAAGTAGCGTCGTTTTCCGAATACAAATTCGATAAAGACACGGCTCGCTTCGCTCACCAAATTGTGAGTCAAACTCTGGCTTTTCGTAATCAAAAAAAATTGTTTCATTGCAAAATTGATAAAGACACGGCTCGCTTCGCTCGCCAGAACGTAAACATTGAAGTGGCATCGTTTTCCGAATTCAACTTTGATAAAGACACGGCTCGCCAAATTGTGAAGGTCAAACTCGGTTTTTCTTACTAAAAAAAATGGTCTCAATACAAATTTGATAGAGACAATAGAAAATAGAAAATGAAAAATTGTAGTAAAAGAAAAAGCTTTTATTTAAATACAAAATAGTATACTAAACTTAAGTCTAGAATCAAAAGGCGAAAAAAAGAAAATTGCTTTTCATATTAAAAGAAAAGCTCAAAGGAAAAAAAACTAAGACTATTTTTGTTTCTTAAAAATACACTTTATTTGTTGCAATTGTAAGCAACAAAAAATAACAATTTATTTTTACCTCTTAAAATCATAAAAAGTATGAATAATATTTAATGTCATTATTAAAACGTAGAAAAAATTTCAAATTGCTTTTCTTTTCTAGAATATTAACCATAAAAATAACAAATGCATTTTGTTCATACTTAAAAATTTCAAAAATTCAAATGCCGTTTTTTATTTTAAGTTGAAAAAGGCTCTTAATCGAAAGAAATCAAAAATCCTTTTGATTTTAAACACTGAAAGACAAAGGATATAAGAGAATTTAAAAAAAATGTGAAGAAACTATATTTATTGCTTTCTTAAAAAAAATGCAATTTTTATTTTTTTAAACCTAGAAACGACTTTTGTAACTTCTACATAAATACTAAAAAAAGAAGGAAGTAATTTGTACACATTATTGATAAAACGTGTAATTTAAGACTCATTATTATTAACAAAAATGAAGAAGAAAAGAAATAATATGAAAAACGGTAGTAAAAGAAAAATTGAAAGAGTGAAAAGAAAAAAAACTCTTTTGGTATTAAAAAGCAAAAAGCTCAAAAGATAAAAACAAGATTCTTTTCTTTCTTCAAAAAAATTGCCCATCATAAAAAGTAATAATTTATTTTTTCATTTTTATAAAGTGATAATTTAGTGCAAATATAAAAATAGTATACGAAACATAAGTGCAGAATCAATGAGTGAAAAAGAAAAAAAACCTTTTCATATTAAAAACAAAAGCTCAAAAAAAAGTAAGCCACTTTTTCTTACTTAAAAAAATTGCCCATTACACTTTATTTTTTGCAATTGTAAGCAACAAAAACAACAATTTATTTTTAACTCTTAAATATCATAAAAGTATAATAATATTTAGCGTAAATATGAAAATAGTATAATAATAATAATATTTATTTCTGTTAATATGCAAAATAAAATGTGCATTTACAGAAGTCATAGAATCCGGCTTACATAATAGGACTTAAACGCATGTGATTTTCAAATTCGTCTAAAGAATAAAATGCATTACTAAGTAAGAATAACTTTAACTTTTTTTCATACTATTAAAAGATAAATTTCTTGTTTCAATTGTTAAATAATTAAATAATTTAAATGATATATTAACAAAACTTTTATGGGTTTTATTTAATCTAAAGAAACTTAATCTAATACGAAACATAAGTGCAGAATCAAAGAGTGAAAAAGGAAAAACCTCTTTTCATATTTAAACAAAAACTCAAAAAAGTAAGCCACCTTTCCTTACTTCCATAAAATTTCCAAAAATTTCTATTTTGATACCAATTTTTAAACACTCTTTATAATTACTGTTCAAACGGACCCAGTTTAACATAAAAAAAATACACAAACTAAGTAATTATGTGAACATTATTTAAAATCGAAATTTTAATTAACACCGTTTTCAATAGATTTGAACATTATATCCATGAACTATATCTCCACCAGAGATCAGACTACAGCAAGATATTCGATCGTTTTGAGAGTTGACTCACCGCCAGGAAATTATATTGCCTTAATGTTGACTTTCGTTTTGTTTTGTGGTACCGTCTGATTATGATTTCCGAACCTTTGGTACCTTTTCGGCATACATTTTTTTATGATTAATTGCCGGTCATATTTCAATTCTTATTACGCATCTGTTTATCTATAAAAAGATAAACTTTAATCACTTGAGAAACATCATTGGATTGTAGAATTTAACTCTTACTCAAAAATCCGTAAATCTCTGTGAAAGTGAGATACCTACAACTTTATCATTAGAAAGCTTATGAAATTCCACGTTCAACGGCACATAAAAAATTAAATAGTGCCATTTGATAAAGTAAAGTTATCTATGCATTTAGGGATCAAAGGAATGAAACTTTAAACTGCAGCGTCATGTGTAACAAAAAGGAAAACACCAAAAACTGCACCAAAAACTATATTTGGACACCTGTTTCAATAGCTAAGCTATCATCATCAGCGAACATGGTCCCTTGTTATTAAAGCTACAAAATGGCAGTTGGATAAATTTCAAGATAACTGAGTTATTTAATTTTTTCGAAACATCAATTTTCCGGAAAAGTGCAATCTTTAATTTTAAACACTATGTATACTGCATAAAGTTACATTAGAATTTCCCCAAAAATTCAAATTTGTAATAAAAATGGGTAGTTTCATTTAAAAAAACATAGCTTTGGTATGTCACACTTTATGGAATACCCTGTATAAACAAAAATAATTTTAAAATGTGCAGCTCATTGATTTACACAAATTTTATTACAATCGTTTTTTTAACTTCAATTTTTCCGAAATATCCACTTTCCACTCACTAATGAGCCACCCCGTATACATGTAAATTTATTAGAAGCAATCTGAGAAATATACAAAAAAACATAAAATAAAGTTAAAAAGAGATGAAATTTAAGTAAGGCATTTTGGACAATGACAAGATTTAGGCAGGGATACAAATAATGTAAATGTATTTACGTACGCGATCATTAACACGAGTAGACACTAGGTGTCGCAAAACATATTGTTAGGCAGGGATGTTCGTTGAGTCAATTTATTTTGGAGATTTTGAGAAAGAAGTGTAAAAATATCAAAGAGGGATAGTAGTGATTGGTTTGCATAGTAAGGTGATATGATAAATTTAACTTAAAAATAAAAATAAAAAGGATAGGTGTAATTAATGTAATGAAGAGATATTTACAAAAAAGAAACTTATGGGAAATGTAAATAAAACATAAATAAACAAGAAAAGAAAGAGAAAAAAATTGGTTGTGATAAAATCGAAAATGTAGATAAGTGTAGAAATAAGCACGAAGGGCATATAAAAAATTAGCGTTAAAGGAAAATATGATTGTAAGAGAAGTATAGTAGAAATAAGTCCCTTTATGAGTACTTACTTAATTTACTACTAATATGGCCAGCAATGGCAGTCACCCAACCTTTATAAACTCTATGAGGTAGGAGGTTCTTGATTTAACCTTAGTGTCTGGGGGGGGGGTTTAAACCTATTAGTGATTAAGAAGTGTCTGGGAAGGTGGCTCTTATATACAAGATTGCGAGCAAGACCAATCGGGAAGGATACAGAAATAATTTACATGATGGCATGAAGAAAGTACCAACAAAAATAGGGTCAATAAACGACTTGGAAGGCTATAAAGAAAACCTTTAAGGAAAACTGTTTCTTCAAAACCAAAAAACTAAGAGTAAAGTATCCTGGTGAAACAATGACCTAAGCAAATTGCAAAGCACGACCAGAAGGGAGTTTAACAAAGCAAAGAAAACTAACAACTGGGAAGAACACCTTAAGGCTCTTACTGAATTCAATAAGAAACTTTGTAAATCAAAGAGAAGCTCTTAATAAAATAACTATATAAGCAGAGTGCAGAAGACTCTGTCAAAAAAAATATAGGTGCACTTAAACTTGAAGATAGCACCCTAACATTAACCTTCCAGGAAACTGTATAAGCTCTAATTACAAAACATTTTCCAGGGTACATAGTAGTTAAAGAAACAAGGGGGTACAATGGATTTATAAGGAGTAGAGCAGGTCTCAAGTTGGACTGTCCTCTTGTATACACCTTTAAGCCTGTCAAGACTCCTGGCCCTGATGGAGTGTTTCCGGTACTCATTTAACAAAGGCAGGGCATCCTATTTGCAACACTGATCAAAATATTTAGACCTAGTTAGTTATATGATTATGTTCCTCAACTATAGAAAAAAGTAAAGGTCATATTTCTACACAAAGGGGGCGTAAAACCTTTAGATGATCCAAAGTCATACCGTCCAATAAGTCTCTTGTCGTTTATGTTTAAAACAGTGGAGAAACTAGGGGACCAATGTATCAGGACGAAGGTACTATCACTTAAAACCTCTTCATAAACACTAATTTTTCTCAGAAAGGCAAATCAATGATATCAGCTTTATATGAAATTGTAAAAACCATAGAGGGAGCACATGAGTGAAAGAAAATACCCTTATTAGTCTTTATGGACATAGAGTACACTTTTGACAACGCCGCCTATAATTCTATGACTCAGTCTTTCAGGAATAGAGAGATTCACGAATTTATTATTCAATGGATAAATAACATGCTGATGGATAGACAGGTATCTACCAGCATTGGTAGCGCTAACCATGTGGTAGACACTACAAAAGCTACCTACAAGAAGGAATTATATCCCCCATTACTGTGGTCGCTGGTAGTGGATGAACTACTGAAAGACCTGAGTAGAAAGAGGTATAATGTTTTTGATTATGTTGATAAATAACTATAACGGTGGGGAGCAAGCATGACTCTATTATTGAGGAGAGAAGGCAAAATTCCATTAACCTAACACGCAATTGTTGTCTAAAAGAGGGCATTAACATAATTCAAAACAAAACCACAATTATAGCTTTTACTATAGAAAGAAATTTAAATATTGTATGTGTCCAGTTAAATAAAATCACTATTCCCCTCTCTAAGGAGGCATTGGACCAAAAATTAACGTGGGAGAGTCACCTGACAGCGCAAGTAACTGGATTTACAACCAGGTCATCAGACCTGAGTCTTCTATGCGTCCGCAGTTTGGTGGAGGAAAAGAACCGCGCAAGTAAAGTTGGTAAATGTGCATGTATTCTCACCATAGCATAGGTGCCATGAAATTTACACCTACCACCGCAATGGAGTTCCTTCTTAACCTGGATCCTCTACCAGTGGTAATTAAGAAGGAAGCCATGAGGTATAACAATTTAAAGAAAACAACCACAAAGGTCATCTCCTTTTATTAGATATGGCTGTAGTAAGCTACCAGACGAACCCTAAGTACAATGTTTGGTTCCTTACTAGGTAAAACTGAATTAGAGGCACAGACTACGTGTCCGGATTTTTTCAAAAATGGTTCACAGACGGATCTAAAATAGAAAATAGTGTGGAAGCAGGAGTGGTGAAGCCGAGGTTTAAAAAGATACGAGTCCCTCAGTGCTGTCGCCACCATTTTTATAGCCATTCACATGGTGGCAGAACATTTTTTTACCAAAACCGATGCAAACAATATATATGCTTTATGTCGGACAGTCAAGTGGCTTAAAAGCACTATAAAGTAACAGCTTAAGATCACATATGTAACACGAGTGCCATCAGGCCCTAAATCAACTTGCAGACAAAAACAAATTTGAACTTGTGTGGGTGTCAGGCATAAGAAAATTAGAGGCAATGAGGAAACAAATCACCAAACAAAACTAAGAGCAGCAGGGCTATCTCCTATGTACGGCTTTAGCCAGAGGAATTACCAGGAGGTTATTACCAACTGGGCCTATAAACAAGTCAACAAAACCTAAAGTAATTTGCCAGGTCTCAAACATTCTAAGAAGTTTCTTAACCCTAATCAAAAGAGGAAGAAGGAAGTGTAAGCTTACGCAAAAGAGAGTTAAAACTACTCTGTGGTATACTAACAAGACACATTTATTACAGGATTACAGGTATGACGCGAGTAGTAGATGATGATACATGCAGGTACTGTGGTGATGAGGTGAAAGCTCTGTGCCTAAAAATATGTAAACAACTAAAACACATCTTCATCTCGGAAGAAGGTCTACTAAAACTCCCGACGAGGGATCTGATCAAATTTGTCAAACATATAGTCCAACTAGAGGGGGCACTATCGATCTAATCTGGTTGCAGTGCAAAAGTGTCTTTTCATGATACTCACTCCATTCCTAAAAATAATAATTGGAGTTAGGTGATATAATGTAAGGAAATGGTATGAAAAAAAGGTGGATTTTTTAAAAGCTGGTCATAAGTGTCATGATGCTCGGAGCAGAGTTATAGGGATGGAAGGAATAAGCTGAATTAGAGAGGGTTCAAGTAAAGTACCAAAATGAACACTAAAACTAGGAAAAGAGACACAAAGCTACATACTAGAAAAATAATATAAACTAAAAAAAGACAAAAATAGAGGAAATGGAAAGGACAATGAAGTACAAAAAGGAATAGAAAGAAGAATGCAAATATGAGAGGTAACAAAGCAAAGAGAATTGAACTAAGGCATAAAGACAGAAAGTTATATATAAAAAGCAGGGTATGTAAGTGAGGAGGTAGACAGGTTAAAAGATAAAGAAAGAAATATTAAAGACGAAATAGTTAAGAGAGATAAAAATAATCAAAGAAATCAGAAAGAAAATACAATGACATATGAGAAATTAATAACTCAAGAAATACCTACCAAAATATGTAATAGATAGAAAAAGTGATAAAAGAATAATAACAAGGTCCAGAAGTGGAAATGAAGAAAATGAAAAACGTACTAGTGGAAAGATGAAAAGAAAATAATAAATTAAAAATAAAAAAAGGTAGATGAAAGTGTTTTTGGAGAAAGAAATTAGGTTAGATGAATGAAGTGTTGAAAAGAAGACTCGGAAAAGTTTTAAGTTTATTTAATCTTGTTAAATAATAGTGTTCTTTTCAATTCGTTTTATTTGAACAACAAAACTTACAAACAAAAAAAAACGCATGCACGTCCTATCTTAATTTGACTTATTCTTAAATGCGCACAATATACAATAAATCTCTAAAGTAAACTATCAATTTACTTAGAGTTGCTTTGTTTTTTCTGGCGAATCCAACACTTTATTAGTTGCTACATTTTTCTTTACAGGATCCGTTTATTACGCCGAATTAATAAAAAAATGCCTCGAGCAGTATAGCAATTCTACAATTAGGTATAAGAGGTATTTGAAGTGTCCGCAAGCGTTGTTTTGACTTTACTTTGGCAAACAAAAGATCACTTTTTTTCGCGAATTGAATTGTTCCTCGCGCGTTATCATAAGGAGCACTTTGCGCACATTGCTCAATATTTAGCGATTGTTATAAAAAAATACAATTATGATCTGCTACATTTTTGTATTTGTTGTTAGTTACATAGGACCACTAATTGCAAATCTGCTTACCAACTTTAGACTAACTTACAGACATATTCCTTAAATATAAACAAATAAACTCGGGAAAGCATCTACTTTTCTCAATTTTTTACATAAACAAGAAACCTTGCAAACAATTAAGACGTTAACAGTTTTCAGAATTTAGCAGTAGGATGTAGACCAAATAAGATATGAAATTTACATTGAAAAACAACACGATTTTTACGCGTTGTCATGGAACAAACAAAAAGTTCATTGAGTTCCCGAAGCAAACGGCGTAATGTGCCTAAGACTTCTACGAGAGGCTTTGATAAAAACTATCAAAGTAATCATTTTTTCAAGTTTAATTGAGAGTATGACAAATTTAAAAATATCAAAGGACAAAAGAAATAAATATTGCAGCGACGTGGAAACGAAACCATATGTGTTTCTTAACGCGAACGAAATATACTTAAAATACAGTGCAACCCATTTAACACAAATACTTTAATAAGGCCAAAATAGTTTAGGAATAAAAAAAGTAATTATTATCAAACAAAGGTGACAATTGGTAAATAGTGTATAATAACTGTTAGTCATAGATGTTCGTTGAGGGAACGAGCGAGATACAATCACACTGGGAAATTCTTATCAATACCTAATTAAATGCATTATTCTGAAGGGTTGTCCTCGCAAAGATCTGAACTTTATTTTATTATCTCAGAAGTGTTGCATCATTGTAAACTGACTTTAAACGCAAACAGTCGTGCGTTGTCAATACTAAACGTGTCAATTGGCACACGGTGCTGGATAGTCACGAATGATTTAAATACCTTAAGTCGCCAAAATCGGAATGATAACCCCCAGAGAAAGATAAGTAAAGAGGTTATCAAGCGTACGATAAAAGAAGAAAAGTTACTAAAAAACGGAGCGCCGAAAGGGCAGAAAACCAACTAGACCCTTAGGTATATTCAAACAATAACCAAAAACCATTAGTTTGAAAAATTATAAAATGTGTGGCTTTAATTTTGTGATTTTATAGGAAATCGAATTAAATGTATTAAACAAAATAAATAAGATTCATACTTCCAAAAAATATTGCAACACACCTAGAAGTTCTTGAACGATTTTAATGAAATTTTCAGGAAATGTCTATTTTCATTAAACTAAAGTGATGATTAAAATTTAAAACAAAAGAACAAAAGCTTAAAAAGTTTTTTCAATAATGACGGTTGTAATGCACTCATCTACACGGCTTGGCATGCTATCAATCAAGTGATCTATAGCTGCTTGTAGTACATCATTCTAAAGCTTCTTGAATCCGTTGCTGAAGATTGTGTAAATTATCTGGAGAGTGCGGTAAATTACCCAGTCGCTTACCAATCATATCCCATACATGTTGAATTGGCGACAAATCAGGCTACCGAGCAGGCCATGGGAGAACAGCAATGTTAGATTCTTCCAAAAATCGTGTTGTTGCCTTTGCCGTATGAGGGCGTGCATTATCCTGCTGGAAAATGGAATTTTGCAGCCCCTGAAGATATGGAAGGTCAACTGGTTGTAGCACATTAGCAATGTAACCAGCTGCGTTAAGGTTGCTGTCAACAAAGACCAAGGGTGATCTGCTACTTTAACATATTGCACCCCATATCATAACCCCTTGAGGGCTGTGTTGCGTTCCACAAAAAATGTTGGATTTTTACGTTCTCCACGCATCCGTCTGACCCTCCTACGACCGGGCCTACTACAACTTAGTGTTGGCCGCGTTCACACGTATATTTCTCAAGTTCCCTTATAATTTTTGTATTTTTATTATAATTAAGTGCTAAAACCAGTTCAAAATGTCAACAAAATGTCCAATTTGTGAAAGTGGTTTAAATCCGATAACCTGTGATATTTGCAAATCTTTTTGTGTACACAACTTGCTCAAAACTATCGCGTGAAGAGATTAAATGCATTACCGCTAAAGAAAAACGTTTACTAATTTTTAAATGCAGTAAATGCATCAGCGAAGACACCGAAATCACTCAACTTAAACAGCTTATAATGGAATTAAAAAAAAATTGAAGTACTTAAACAAAGTTTCTTCACCACACCTGTACCAAAACCTATTAGATAAAAATGAAATAATAAGTGAAATGATTATTTATTATTTTTACATATGAACGAAAGCACCTTATCAGACCCAAAATTGAAAAATGATCAAGATCTTCACAAAGTTGGTGATGTAATTAAAGTCACTATCTGACGTTAAGTGTGATAATATCAAATGCTTTCGGTTAGGTTGCCAGCGCAATGGCGATAAACCACGTCCATTAAAAGTAATATTTACTTCACCTGTTGACGTTATAAATATTTTGAAAATAAGAATAAATTGAAAGAACAAAATAGCTACTTATCAATAAGCGCAGACCAAACGATTATGCTGCGTGACCTTCTCAAAAATTTGCGTGTTCAACTGGCAGATAGAATCTCTAATGGCGAAGTAATTTAACAATAAGATATATACATGGAACTCCACGTATTATTAGTCAGTTAAAAACTAAAACAGTGTAAGAACAATACTTCAAAAAGTATTAAGTGTTATTTTCAAAACGTGCTTGGTCTACGTTCCAAAACACAGACACTTTATGCGTTATCTAGCGAATGCGAGTATGACTGTATTGGATTGGTTGAAATGGCTTTAACGTCAGATATAGGTAATAATGAATTTATATCGGAAAACTATAACACGTTTAGATGCGAAATACACTATGATATAATTGGTCAACAGTGGGGTGGTGGTGCATTGTTAGCAATTTGAATATCTATAACATCTGAAATCACTGATACAAGCTCTCAAAAAATGAAATTCACTCAATTGACGTTATTGCGTGTAAATGTAAATTTCAATTTGGTTTCTTACACATATTTGTTATCTAGCATACCTCCTAGTACAAATCTCGACTGTAAACAACAGTAAAACATATCAATGTAAATTCTTAAATTGATTTAAAACACGCGAAAATCGGATCAAAAATCGAGCGTAGTTGTACACCCTATACAAAGTCGACGAAAACTGCGGATCCGGCTCATGACCCAAAGTTGATTATTGTTTTGACGTTCGGCGTTTATTCGGGCGCTGCACGTATTTCAAGTTTTTCCGGTAGATCTAATTCAATGAGGACAATTCGCACCGCCAGCCCAAGTTTGGAAGAGGATGAATTACGAACGACGGCCAATAAATTTTAAGTTATTATACTTGCGACTTTTGCGAGTAAATTACCTATTTTAATAAAACACGTAATAATTGATATTTTTTTATATCCCGTCAACTTTTTTGGGAGGTCATTGACCAATTGACCATATGGACAAGCCGCCACTGGCTTATAATTATCAACATATTATACTTTTAGGTGATTTTAATGTCCCAAACTTTATAAACACCTCCATAAATGATAACAAGCATAGATCTATTTTAAGTTTTATTAATACCTTAAATTTAAATCAACAAAAATTCAGTTTTAAATGTAAACGATAGGCTTTTAGACTTGTAATTTCTAATATTAATTGTTCTTGTTACTCATGATAGCGATCCATTAATACGTGAAGATGTTTATCATCCCGCATTGTCTATAATTTTAATTCAGTAATAAGCGGTGAAAATTCTTCTGCTAATACTACAAATAATCCGTTTAATTTCTCTAAAGCGGACTTTCCTGTACTGTATAATCATTTTCTACACATTGATTGGCAATTTCTATATAACTACGATGACAGCAATATTGCTTGTAAAAGCAAAAATATTTAATAGATTAAAAATAGAGCACTCTAGTCAGTATCTTCAAGAATTCAAATGTTTAAGGAAACTAATCAAATCACAAAATTAAAATCGCTTACAAAAGTATATATCTGATGTTTTCAACTCCATTTCAATGATTGTAAACAATTTTGGAATTACGTTAGATCTAAGAAAGGAAATTCATGAGAATCCCTGGTAGAATAAAATTCAATGATGACATTATTTCCCTCTCTCTCCTGTCTCCTATATTTCAGAAGATGAAGTTACTGTGGCAATAAAAATTTTAAAATGAAACCACCGTCGGTCCTGACCATACCACTACAGTCGTGGCTGAAAGTCACTACTTTGGCTTTGTTAAAAGACTGCCATTCTGTTTTTATCAAGCCTCTAACCTTTTTATTCAATTTGTCTATAAAAAGTTGTATTTTTCCCGAGATTTGGAAAATCTCTCGAATTACACCAATTTTTAAATCTGGATACTTACATGATGTTAGAAACTATAGGCCTATAAACATCCTATCAAATATTGCCAAGGTTTTTGAAATAATAATTTTTAATTAGGTTTATAAACAGGTTAAGTCACTCATATCACATCGCAACATGGCTTCATGCAGAATCGATCGACTGTCACTAACCTAGCGTCTTTTAATCAAAATATATATGAGGTGGTGAATAACAGAGGACAAGTCGATGTGATTTACACCGACTTTCAAAAGCTTTCGATGCCATTGAACATAACATTATTATTGATAAATTACTTAGCTTTGGGTTCAACCAGTTCTCTTCTAAGTATTCTTTAATTGTATTTAAACACGCATACAATATGTCAGTTATAACAGTTATCAATCCAAATCGTTCGTTTTTTATCATCTGGAGTACCCCAAGGGTCACATTTAGGTCCATTATTATTTTTGATCTATATCATACTCACTTGTGGTAAACTATTATTTGCGGACGGTCTAAAATTTTTCGTTAATTACAACTCTTAACGACTGTTTTTTATTACAACAACAAACTGACAAGCTTCTACATTGGTGTAATAAAAAATGGTCTTCCTTTGAATCTAGATAATTGTAAAGCAACATCTTTCTCTCGTAAATTAAAACCTACTATTTATTCTTACCGAATTGATTCTACAATCGTTAAAAAAGACGTGATGAAATTAAAGATTTGGGAGTAACTTTCCTTCAATAACCACATCAACAACATTTTGCCATCTGTAAATAAAATGTTAGGATTTATCATTAGAAACTCTAAATCATTTAATAATACCAATTGTCTAAAAATACTTTACTTTTCATTAGTAAGATCAAACCTAGAATATTGCTCAAAAATATGGTATCCTCTTTCTAATAAGTACCAAGACAATTATTGAATCCATCCAGAGAAAATTTTTGAAATTTTTATATTTTAAAAACACGGCTCTTACCCTGAAAGAGGTTTTTCCCAGGAACAGTTATTACAGCAAACTGATACTTCTTCCTGGATAAAAGGCGGTTAGATAATAGCGTGACATTTGCATCTATAATGTACTGCATCATAAAATAGATTTACAGTACCTATTAAGTAAATTAAACTTCCGTGTCCCACGAATTAATTCAAGGCTTTCCAGTTCCTTTTTTTTTACCCTACACCAAAACCAACGATCTTTACAAAAATCAACCATCTTCATAATGTCAAAAATTTAATTTAGTAGGCACAGAGTATGATATTCATTTTGATTTGTTAAAAATATTAGAAAACCAACGTATCTTGCTTTAATTAGATTTTTAGCGCGTCCTTCGATAATTTATTTTGTATTTTTGTTTTAGTAATTTTAAGTTTATTTATATATTGAATATTGTTCTATAATTGAAATTTTTCTTTCTGTTGAACAATAAAGATTATTATTATTATTACTATTATTACAAGCAAATCGTGGACTTGTCATTAAACACAATTTGATGACATTCTTGCGCCTAATTAACCCTTTCGTCGCTCCACTCTAGTCTGCGTAGAAGGTGAAGTGGTGTAAGAGGAAAAACATAAAATGGACAACATGAACGCAACCCATACGATCTTATCCTGCGATAAACAGATGACATTGGATATCCTAAGTCGTGTACACTCATGAAATTTAAAACTTGGACACCACAATTTCTGTAAAAAATTTGCACATTGTGAAGCGGGTTTAAGGGTATCATTTACAATTTAACAGCAAGTAGTCTCAGCAGGGGTTATCTTATAGAAGGACTGTAAAATGAATCATTACCCTAAGCACGTTTTAGAAAATAGGTAATTTACGTTACTTACTACAATAGATGTGTTGGTAAACAAGAACGGCGACTTGATTGTAGAACCGATAGACAAACTGGCTAGGTGGAGCGAATATATACAAGAACTTTTTAACGATAATCGGATAGAACTGGAAAACCCAGACGTGGAGTATACTGATCCAGAAATATTAAGAGAGGAACTCGAACAAGCAATTAAAAACTGTAAATCCGGGAAAAGCAGCAGGACCTGACGAAGTGCCTGCTGATCTACTAAAACTCATAGGAAGGACTCCATAGATATTCTACTGAAACTATTTAACAACATTTATGAGACGGGCAGAATTCCTAGCGATTGGTTAACCTCAACATTCGTAACACTGCCAAAGAAAAAATAAAGCCAAAGAATGTTCGGACCACAGAATCATCGCCCTAATGAGCCACACATCGAAAATATTTTTAAAGATCATACATAACCGAATTCATAGGATTTAGAACAAGACATCAGTGACCTCAAATGGGTTTTAGGAAGGGCGAGAACAAGAGAAGCGCTCTTCGGACTAAACGTACTTAGACAAAGATGCCTAGATATGAAATCATGATATGTACATCTGCTTTATCGACTTTCAAAGGCATTTGATAGAATCCACCACACAAAACTCCTAGAGATACTAAAAAGAAAAACATCGATAGTAAGAACATAAGAATAATATCCAATTTACTGGCATCAAACAGCACGAGTCAAAGTCGGAGAAGATATGAGTGAGGAAATCAAGATATGTCGAGGTGTTAGACAGGGTTGTGTATTGTCGCCTCTCTTATTCAATGTATATAGTGAGGGGATCTTTGAAGAAGCGCTGTCAGAAGAAACCGGTGGTATCGTCATAAACGGATAAAGACTTAACAACTTACGATACGCAGATGATACCGTTATATTTCGCCGACAGTCTGGAAAGACCTACAACATCTGGTTGAGGTAACAAACATTGCCTGCAAGAGATATGGCCTGGATATGAACTTAAAAAGACCAAAGTCATGACAACTTCAAAACCTAAGCACAAATCACAATAGACCGTCTATAAATATTAATAACAACAAACTGGAATGGGTATCCTCCTACAAAATCTTGGCACATGGGTAACTGAAACAACAGAACATACAAAAGAAATCAAGTGTCGAATTAGTAGTTCGCAGTGCTTTTATAAAATGAATAAAATACTTTGTAACCGAGATATAACATTAGAACTGAAAACCAGAATACTAAAATGCTATATATTCTCCATTCTATTGTATGAAATGGAGGTTTGGACACAGAAAACAACAAGAACATAGAGGCATTTCAAATGTGGTGCTATAGGAGGATGCTGAGAATACCGTGGGTTGACAAGGTTTCAAATGAGGAAGTACTACGACGAATGAATAAAGCCAAAGAAATCAGTAACACCATAAAAGGGAGAAAATTAGAATATCTAGGAAATATTCTGAGAGGAGATAGATATAACATCCCTTAAGTTAATTATTTAAGGGAAATAAAAGGCAAGAGAACGATTGGCAGAAGAAGAATCTCTTGGCTACGCAACTTGAGGGAGGGTTTGGTTGCACGTCCGCGGAACTCTTCAGACGCGATTGATAATGTACGAGTAGTGGTGATGATCTCCAATCTCCGATAGGAGCGGAATTCCAAGAAGAAGACTTAATTTTTTTCTTTAAAGAATATATTTGAAGGTATCGCTAATTAAACACCATAGCTGTTAATTTGAATCAAAATTTTACAAAATAAAATTAGAAATAATTTTGATTTAAAAAACGTCTACAAGCAATAACTTTTAAATTAAATCAAAAAACTAAACATAGTTATTTGGGTTGACTGATTATTACTTATTTTTAAATAAATCTAACCTACTAATTATTGTAAGTTATTAAAAAAAATCATTAAACTTTCTATTCATAATATTTAGTCCTTACAAAATGTATATTTTATGACGTTTCATTTTTTTCTGTAGTTAATATAAAAAGTGAAAATAAAAACTAAGGCAATTCTTATTGTCAACGTATATATTTAGTTTTTTGACAAGAATTTATTACATAATTATAATTAAGATACCAAGTTATAGTTTAAAATTAAATGAAAACGTTTTTTTTAAATAAAGGTATTACTATATAAATAAATATAAGAAATCAATAATGGGTGTGACCTCCATTATTATTGATACATTCTTGAGGCGTCTGCTCATTGACGCTATCAAGGTATCAATATAATTAATATTAATCGTTTCCCATGCGGTATCAATGGCTGCAATTAGTGCATTACGGTTTACTGGTATAAAATTTGGCCCTTGTTGTCTTCGGATAACAGCAAGTATTCGAGCCCAAACATTTTTGATAATGTTAAAATCTGGGCTTTTTGCTGGCCAGGGTAACAGCTCCAAGTTATTTGCTTGTATCCAGTTGCGCACAACCTGCGAAATATAGGGTCATCATATCCCGATAGTTAATTATCGAATGTTCCAAGAAAATATGTGTAAATAGTAAATGGAATCTACTAACGTAACGTTAAGTCGTTAATTATAGTTACATAACTCTCCTTTCATAAGATATAGTTCATATTAGTATGCTTATTGTAAAGCTTCGTACACACCTGAACAACAAACCGAGGAACAAACAGAACAACGAACCGAACGGCAATCGAAACATTAATTTGGACGGTGCTACGTACGAATTTTAGAACAGATTCGCAAGTCCTGATTGTTCCACGAACGGTTTGCGGCGTTCCCGCAACTTGTCGGTTTTTTCTCCGACATCAAAGAAAATGCGCGCGAATGCGTTTGCAGGTTCTAAACAAAACGGCGAACAAACTTATGCGGGAGAATTAAATTATTTATTTTTTGTCCTCCCTTTTGTGGGTTTGTTGTGTTTTAGGTAATATTATGGAGTTGACAGAAGAAAAATGTTTTAAATTAATCAGTGTTTAAGAATGCAAGAAAAAATGATGTCCCTATTAGCATCATTTGGGCGGGAAATTTCCAAAATAAAAAAAAGCGAAGTAAATTATAATTTTTACTCTTCTTTGTGCGTAAAAAATTTGGTTGGCACTATCTTCTTGTTTTCTGCAATTTTCTCTTCTCAATAATAAATATATATGAACTGAAAACTACTGAAAATAATTATGGGAACAGCACAAACGTTCCGTTTGTTGTTCGGATTGTGGAAATCATAAAAGATCGTTTGTCGTTCTGTTTGACTTTCGGTTCGTTGTTATGTTTGTTGCTCGGTTTGTTGTTCAGGTGTGTACGAAGCTTTACAACTTAAGCAACAATTTTTGGCGAATAAAGATTAGTTTGTGATGTAATATTAGAAACACAAATTTATATCATATCAAATTTATGACAACT
This sequence comes from Abscondita cerata, assembly GCA_030710515.1. NCBI lineage: Eukaryota > Metazoa > Arthropoda > Insecta > Coleoptera > Lampyridae > Abscondita > Abscondita cerata. The sequence continues at coordinate 19,215 of JALBCR010003670.1, read as the reverse complement.
TAAAACCAAGAACGTGTATGTTATTGCTAAGAAATTATTAAGGAAAAAGCGCAATTGCAGTGTAAATATTTATAATTAGATATTTTCGAAAGTTTATAAGTCCTCTATTGTAATCTTAATACTTAAAAGAAAATCCTGTCCATTAGCATTATAAGGAAATGGCTTTTACTTTATGAATAAGTTTCAATAACAATAGAATATCCTTGCTTGTTTAATTTACTTCCTTTGAGTCATATTGCTCTAAGGGTTGTTACATTGGTCATTAAAAGTATGTAATAAATAAACAATTACCTACTGTTTGAGAAGGGGTAGTGTGAACCAATAAATAAAGTAAGAAATGTAAATTCCATTTTAGTTTAAAATTTCAAGTGTTGTGAAAATGCCACCTCATCTCGGTGCTGATTTGAAAGCGCGGATTGTTTCGGAATTAGCGGCGGGCCGTAGCGTGCGTGAAATTTCACGTATGTTAGATATACCAAAAAGCACCGTAGGGCATTACCGAGTAAAATGGAATCTTGAACACACTTTGGAAAAAGCCATCGGAAGTGGTAGACCTAAAGTATCTACACGTGCTCAAGATCTCGAGTTGTTTCATTACGTAACAGAACAACCATTTGCTACATACTCCAGGGCTATAGCAGATACACATTTTCCCGGATGCCGTATAACTGCACAAAAAAGATTAAAAGAGATGAGAATAAAGAAGAATAATGCTGCTGCGAAAGAAGTTCTCAGTGACGAAAATATGAGACGTCGTCTGGAATTTGCAAAGCGATATGTGAACGAACCTTTGGAATTTTGGAATCGAGTGATTTTTAGCGACGAAAAACGTTCAATAGCCGCAACGATGGACCACTAAAAGTTTTTAGAATGGAAGGAACTCGTTACAAAAATAATCACATATGTCCTAAAAACGAAGTGGTTATTTTTTTGTGAATGTGTGGGGTTGGGTTAGCGCGCGGGGTCCAGGAGTTTGTTGGGCTATCGATGGACGTCTTGATTCTGCTGCGTATTTAGATATTTTGAAAACTATTATGAAACCTTCAGTCGAAGTGTTTTATCCAGACGAAGATTATATTTTCCAACAAGTAAGTATTCTTATTTCACTATACTTTCTCCAAAAAATAGTTCGGGATCTGTTGAATTAACATTTTCATAATGTATTTTTGTTGTTAAAGGACAACGCCCCTATTCATACTTCGCGGGTTGTGCGCAATTGGATACGAGAAAATAACTTGGAGCTGTTACCCTGGCCAGCAAAAGCCCAGATTTTAACATTATCGAAAATGTTTGGGCTCGAATACTTGCTGTTATCCGAAGACAACAAGGGCCAAATTTTATACCAGTAAACCGTAATGCACTAATTGCAGCCATTGATACCGCATGGGAAACGATTAATATTAATTATATTGATACCTTGATAGCGTCAATGAGCAGACGCCTCCAAGAATGTATCAATAATAATGGAGGTCACACCCATTATTGATTTCTTATATTTATTTATATAGTAATACCTTTATTTAAAAAAAAGTTTTCATTTAATTTTAAACTATAACTTGGTATCTTAATTATAATTATGTAATAAATTCTTGTCAAAAAACTAAATATATACGTTGACAATAAGAATTGCCTTAGTTTTTATTTTCACTTTTATATTAACTACAGAAAAAAATGAAACGTCATAAAATATACATTTTGTAAGGACTAAATATTATGAATAGAGAGTTTAATGATTTTTTTAATAACTTACAATAATTAGTAGGTTAGATTTATTTAAAAATAAGTAATAATCAGTCAACCCAAATAACCATGTTTAGTTTTTGATTTAATTTAAAAGTTATTGCTTGTAGACGTTTTTAAATCAAAATTATTTCTAATTTTATTTTGTAAACATTTCCTAAACAAAATTTTGATTCGATAATTAATCGAGCTATGGTGTTTAATTAGCGATACCTTCAAATATATTCTTTAAAGAAAAAATTAAGTAAGCAACGTAAATTACCTATTTTCTAAAACGTGCTTAGTGTAATGATTCATTCTACAGTCCTTCTATAAGATAACCCCTGCTGAGACTACCTGCTGTTAGAATTGTAAATGATACCCTTAAGCCCGCTTCACAATGTGCAAACTTTTGTTTACAGAAATTGTGGTGTCCAAGTTTTAAATTTCATGAGTGTACTCTCGGCATTGTTTTCAAGTTCAAAATAAAAATGTGAAGAAACAACAACAATTTGCAAAATTGACAGTTACTAAATGGTCGAATACTTCAAATTTATTGTTACTATGTGCTATGGAACAACAGGCAAAAAAACAAAAACTACTGGCTAGATTTTATTCAAATTTTAATCATCACTTTGTTTAATGAAAATAGACGTTTTCTGAAACTTTCATTAAAATCGTTCGACAACTTCTAGGTGTTGTGTGTATGTAAGTGGATTAGAAAAATTAAAGTTAAAGTGAAAGTAATACTTTTTTGTGTGAATGGGATTAAGTGTTACTATTAAACAAAAAATAATGCTAAAGATACTTTATCCGGATCGATGGACCACAAAAATGACCGAGAACCTAACATTAATATTGTGACCCAAAACGTGATATAATCTAACTTTGAAAAGCGTAAAATTTTCCAACTTTATCTATTAATTTAAATAATTGATCGAGAAAACTGCAAGTTAAAACACAAATCTCATCATCAAACAAAGAAGACGCAAACGTGCACTAATATACCTAAGTGTGTCAAATCGATACGTTCCATCAAAAGTAATGCAATCAAGATGAAATATTATTCGTAAACAATATACTGCGCTTTATTTTTACGATTAATATCAAATAAAATATGAAAAATAGTTTATAGTAAATGATTCAAATGTCATTACATAATGCGTTCGGAGAGAAAACGAAATGAAACTTGAAAAAAGGGTAGATTTTTTTGAGAGGGGGTAGATGGACTAGTAGGTTACCCCCAATGACATGTACCCGTCGCCCACGCGTTCTACGATCAATACCAACCACTCTACCGTCTACCCTTTCCCATTATTTAACAATTTTTATATTCCAGCTAATAAACATTTGTGGATATAAAATATGTTAACATGTTCGGTTTTGGATGCGATTACCGCACGAGAATCATTAATAATAAAGGGGTTTCGACAAAACCACCTCGGCCACCTGTTAATTACGTCCAAAACTTTTGTTGGTGTATCGACGTCAAAGTAGCGTATTGTGGTTTGTCGTTATTAAAACGAACATTGCTGAGATGGGTAGTTTTCCCCTCCATAAAATTTTTATTCAAATCATCAGAGCGTTGAGTGAGTAATAAAGTTCATTTTTCGAAAGAAAATGTGTGTGACGAAAAATGCATTTGTTCCGCGCACGTTATTGGAAATTGTCGCATTGCGCTTTGAAAAGGTCGAACGAGAAGATGAATTTATTTGCATTACGAACGTAAGCTCCATTAACATTTACTACGGTTTGTAATCTGCGGGATTTAGTGGTTTTTATTAGTCCGGCAATTGCTTAGATCAAATATGTGCAATGATTTCGAGTTAAGGTTGAAATTCGAATTTGGCATCGAAATGTTGAATTCATGTCGATTTTTTACAATATTAAATAACAAAAAAATTCAGAAAATTGTCGTAGTATGGTATGGTATGGTATGGGTGCTTGCTTACGTAGACAAGAAAGAATGTGAGATGATGGAGATGGTAAAAGTAGTGAAAACATTTTTAGAACGAAGGGACATTAAAGTAAATGTAAAACACAAAATAGCAATTTTTTCAAAAATGGAAAGAGGGAGAGTTAAGCTAAGATATGATAATAGTAACGAAGTAGATTAGTAAACAAAGAAACTTTCTATTTAAAGAAAAGGCAGATCAAAATTCCATGTAATTCTTTTACCCAATGTTTCGACCGTTTCTTATAGTACGGTCTTTTTCAAGGGCTCGAAGTAAGTTGGATGTCTAAGAAATTGCTAATTACTGCGCACAGAAGCAAACATCGGTCCCGGAAAATATGCCAACTAAATTTAAAAATAATAGTGGGAATGCAATCCACCAATCACAATAGAAATTGCCGTAGCGGTATACTTCGCCGACGAAAGTTTGTTTGTTGTTGTTTTCGCTCCTCACGAGCTTGTTATTTCGTTCGTTTTCTTTTTTATTTGTTTTTTGAGTGTACTAACTTAGAGCACAGCGACACTAAACCCGCCCACCAGGTCGCATGTTTTCTTCTGTCAACTGTAGATACCAATTTAGGCGAAATTTCAACATCCACAACTCAATCGTCACTTTTGACAAGATTTCAGCTATATCACGACTTGTTGGAGATCCAGTTTACTTCGAGCTGAATCTCCAAGAACCTGGTGTTGATGTCATGATTTAGCCAAAGTCTTGTCTTGAAGAAAAGGAGGAAGGAGGTGAGCAAAGTCAAAAATCCATGTTATTTTTTTACCCAAATTTCAATCGTTTTTCCTATAGTACAGTTTTTTTCAAGGACTCGAAGTCTAGGAAACTGTTAATTAGTTACCCACAAAAGAAAATTTCAACATTTATAACTTCAATCGTCTCCTTCGACAAGATTTTCAACTAAATCACGACCATCAACACCGAGCTTCTTGGAGATCCAGTTTATTTTGAGTTGGAGATCCAGGAACCTGGTGTTGATGTCATGATATAACCGAAGCCTTGTCTTGAAGGAGGTGAGCAATCAAAAATCCATGTTATTTTTTTTTACCCAAATTTTTACCGTTTTTTTTTTATAGTAAGTTTTTTCAAAGACTCAAAGTATAAAAACTCCTAATTAGTTACCAACTTTAAAGAAAATTTCAAGGTTTACAACTCAATCGTCACCTTTGACAAGATTTCAGCTAAATCATAACGTCAACACCAACTTGTTAGAGATCCAGTTTACTTTGAGCTGGATCTCTAAGAACCTGGTGTTGATGTCATAATTTAGTCAAAGTTTTGTCTTAAAGAAAGGGCGGAATGGAATGAGTAATCAAAACTCCATGTGATTTTTTTTACCTAACATTTCAACCGTTTTTTATAGTAAGGTTTTTTTAAAGACTCAAAGTGTAAGAATCTGCTAATTAGTTACTAACTTAAGAGAAATTTTAACATTTACAACTCAATCGTCACCTTTGATAAAATTTCAACTTCAACGCCAGTTTCTTGGAGATCCAGTTTACTTTAAGCTGGTTTCCAAGGACCTGGTGTTAATGTCATGATTTAGCCAAAGTTTTGTCTTAAAGAAAAGACGAAAGGAAGTGAGCAATCAAAACTCTATGTGATTTTTTTACACAAATTTCAACCGTTTTTTTTATAGTAAGGTTTTCTTCAAAAACTCGAAGTCTAAGAAACTGCTAATTAGTTACTAACTTAGGAATAATTTCAACATGTATAACTCAACCGTCACCTTCTCGACAAGATTTTAGCTAAATCATGACATCAACACCATCTTCTTGGAGGTCCAGTTTACTTTGATCTGGATCCCCAAGGACCTGGTGTTGATATCATAATTTAGTAAAAGTTTTGTTTTAAAGAAAGCGCGGGGAAATGTGCAATCAAAACTCCATGTGATTTTTTTTACTTAACATTTTAACCGTTTTTTATAGTAAGATTTTTTCCAAGACTCAAAGTATAAGAAACTGCTAATTAGATACCAACTTAGGAGAAATTTCAACACTTACAACTCAATCGTCACGTTCGACAAAACTTTAGCTAAATTATGGCATCAACACAAGCTTCTTAGGAGATCCAATTGACTTTGAGCCCTTGAAGAAGGAGACCGTACTATAAAAAATACATGGAGTTTTGATAGCTCACCTTTTTCCCGCCTTTTCTCAAAGTAGAAGGTTTACACAAATGTAAAAAAGCTGCTAATTAGATACCAACTTTAACAATAAAAGGAAACAAGATAGTAGGACCTACAAAGACTTTGAAAGAAAGGGTGTTGGGATAGGGAGATAAAGAAAAAAGATTAATGTTTTGTAAATTGATTAAAGCGCTAACAAGTACGGAGCATTGATATAAAAGTGAAAGATGTGAGAAAAATATAGAAAAAAACTGCTAAAGATTATTAGTAAAGAAAGAAATAAAATTAGAAAAGTAAGAATTCAACCAGGGATAATGGTAAATATATGCAAAAGTAATGGAGGAAAATGAAGTTAACAAATTTAGAAATAACTAAAAAAGTTAAATAAGCTATGGGCATTAAAGAAGTTTGTATTCTAAAACAAACCGAATAAGCGAGAGAAGAAAAAAAAAGAAAGAAAATGAGAAAAGAAATAGTACGCCAGCATATAGACACGCAGGTTCAGGCAAAAAAGAAATAGATAAGAAAAGGAAGAGAGATGCCAACAAGACATATAGTGACATAGTACCAGATGGAGTGCCACAGTATAATATGGAGGAGGGAAGTATAAAAAAGAGGATCATTTCCAGATTTCCTTTGGAAATGTTAGCGGGAGTAAGGAAGAGTATGTGTAGAATATGCGGAAGTGGATGATACAACCTGGTGTACATGATGAGAAAATGTTTAGAATTAATGGAAGAAGAAAAAGAAGTACAGTAGATAAAAGAGGTAGTAGAAAAAACAGAAAGGAAAAAACGAAGAAAAATAATTATGTTGTGATTATGTTAGGTAGTGGGGATTGGGTAGAAAAGTAATACCGTGCCTAAACTAAAGTGAAGGTAAAAATTATTTTATCACACGTTTGCTCAGTATCATTAAGTTCCTATAGCAGTTATTTCTAAAATATACCCACCATCCAATATTTGTTGTCTGGGGTTAGTTTTGGGTCAGGTAGTTTATGTTTTCCTGTGGTATCTATCTTACGCAACCTAAAACTGATGCCTCAGGTCAGTCGTCTAAATTATGCAGAGGTCTCGGAACGATTGAAATTGTCGCCCGATCAGGATGTGTTTGATCAATGATAAACCAAGGTCAAAATTTGCAACTGCTTTCGATGGAAGATTCGTTGGGTAACGTTTGTAGTGTGTGGCTCTGCATTATTCTTTTGAAAAATGTCATCGGGTAACGTTTGCATCATTGGCATTAACGATAGTTGTGAAATATTAATGACGTATCCATCAGCGTTCAATGTTCCTAGGAAGTGATTTTTGCCTAATTGCTGTCGCTTCTTGAATCATCACACTGTGTAAACAACAAATTTAAATTCTTCTTGTTTTCTGGATGTCGTGTTATTCTTTTACAATCACATATAAACAAAACCTAGATTTATCAATTATCACTATAAAAGCAATTTCATTTCAGTCATGAAGCCAATCATGACACTATATCAGTCTGACAACCTGGTGTCTGATAGAAGAAGACAATAATTTGGACTATATGCATGGAAGCCAAAAAATAAAATTTGTCGATTTCCATCAATATATTACGATCAAGAGCTCTCGTAAAATCTACAGCACGACCTTATGATTTGAAATCGATTTTGTATTTATATACGCTTAGGAACACTATTGTTTAATACGCTGTTCTAAACGTGCAAACCAAATTCGCGTTATGTAGTCAAAACGTGGGCAAAATTTAGACGTTGTTTTACTGGCAGCATTCTGTAGGAATAATTTAACAAATTGTTAAAAAACACTGAAGTTTTCTTTGTTTTTGTCATCGGTTTGACATTTGACGGAAAATGCGATGTTCCCATTAGTTTCCTAATAATCTACAAATGGTCAATGATCTCCTAGGATTCGTTTGCTTTTTGGTTTTGGTTTTCAACATATAGTGAGTAATTGAAAAGAATAAAAGAAGAGTGGGAAGAAAGAAAAATGTGCAGTAAAGAAAGTAAAAAACTTAAAAGAAAAATGGAAGAAATATGAAACTTCAGAAGATTTAAAAAAGAAGAAAGGAATTGAAGAATGAAAGAGGGATAAAAAATAAAGAACAAAGAACAATCTTGAACTTTTTAAATTAAAAAAAAGAAAAAAGTGGACTGAAGCTAAAATAAATGGAATATAATGAGTTAAATACTGTCAAGAACGAAAAACAAAAAGAGAAAAGAGATAGAAAAGAAAGGGCATACAAGCAGTAGATTCTATATACGTGTTAGTGTTTTCTTCAGTCACCGATATGGCGTTATGCGTTGGCTTTCCGGTTTCGTCATTGATTGAATATTGCGATTATAGTATCGTGATGGATATCGATTTAGAATTGTTTGAATTAATCTTTAATTCTAAGTTGAATGTTAGGTATAAAATAACAGGAAACTAAAATATTATAATAATGTAACACGTATTGCCACTTATCAGCAACTTCAGGAAGTTCATGGGCAAATTATGCATTCCGGGGAAATGATGTATTTCTGGTAGAACAAAGACTAACTACTGTAGAAAAAATAATAAGAGAAAGCAGAATAAAAGAAGGTGTAAGGGAAACCAAGTTTAGGGCCATAGTAAGAGAGAATGTTGTTTCTTAATATATAAGGGATATGAAAGGCGAGCAACAGGCAGGAGCAATATAGGTAGAACGAAAATGGTGGTAAGGTACTAATGGCATATACACACAATATTGAAATTTTTGCAAAAAGGCTGAAGGGATAAAAGAGGTAATAAGAGTTATAAAATTATAAAGTTTAGGAAAAAAAATTAAAATGGTTATGGGTATAGGAAGAAATACAGGCATTTAAGTTTCTGGATACATCTTTAAATATGATAACAAAGACATAGGTTAAATAAAAGAACAACAGTGCAAAGGAAACAGAATTCTAGAAAAGAAAATTAAAGACATGATATTTAGGGAAAGAATCCTATTAAAGATTAGTTAAAAGCTTGAAAATGTTATGAACTAAAATTAGAAAAATTTAAACAAGAAGAAAATTATTGAAACTAAAGCAAAGGTTTAAACGCAGAAAATAGAACGAATTACTGTACAATGGTCAGAAAGAAAATAAAAAAAGAAGAGATAATAAAAAATAAAAAAAGTTGAATAAGTATTGAAGAACGGAGGATTAAAAGAAGAAGTACACCATGAAGAGTAGAAAAACGTAAAATATCTAATAAAAAAGTACAACAAAGTAAGAATGAAAGTAGAGTAAAAGTACTGGAAGGAATGGGGAAAGGGCTGAATTCATAAGGGAAGTGACTAGAAAAAAGAACAAAAAGTTTTAAAGATACAATAAATTACAATAAAAGAAAGGGTGTGGGTAGCGATGTTTTAATGTTAATTTAATCAATTTTTAAAATGAACAAATAAGTTTTATGTGATTTTCGTATAAGCTATTTGTCTGCCATTTCTTTAAGATCAGATAATTTGAAAACAAGAAGAAAGTTTATGTTAAAATAAAAAATAAAGCAAAGTTTAAAGAGTCAGTATTACTAATTCTGTGGAAGACAATATTATTAGATAGAATATTAAATTCTAAAAAAAATTAATTCACAGTCTTATCCGATTCCCTTATCTTAAGATGAGGGATTAATAGAAAACTCATTGCGTTCGATTGGGATGCAAGTCTGCCCCTAAAAGTTTACTTACTTGACATATTTATATAATTCACATTTCAACAGCACAATGCCCGTAATAGTGCATTATTTAAACTCGGACCATCGATATCTCAGAAAATATCAATTTTTGAGGTTGGGAATTAGAACCAAAATGTTAAGCACTTGTGATTCAAGCGAATCCTAAAAGAAAATGTTATTTATGGGGAAAAAAATAGACAACAAATGACAAAAATTACAATTGTGATCGAGGACGTTTCTCTATCCAAGCCTTGATTGCTGGCAAGCTCCTTAACGTTGCTCTCAACTTTTGCAAATTTGAGCAATCAGCGATCAAGTTCTTTCCGGCCATACTATTTAAATACCCCAAAAAGTCCAACAAAGTGCATTCGGCCCATGTCAGCTTAAAAAAAACTATTCTTAACCCACATATTTTAGAAGACTTCACACACCTTTCCCAAAGCAAAATGCCCATCGTTTTTTTTAGCGATCTCTTCGAACTGACTTAAATAAAAGGCACGGTTTCGCCAAAAATTACAACTTTCTTTTTTTCTCTTTGACCGCGACATCATCTTCATAGTGAATCATAGAAAGTTCTAAACGAACAACATTACAATATGAGCATAACAAATACCACGGGCCTCTGAAATCGTTGATGGTATCGACGATCATGTCAATCTCCAAATCTTCACATTCGTTCGAACCGACCAGGTTAAACTTTTTTCCCAAATAGCGACAAATAGCAATACTTTGATGGGCCTTCTTTCCGTCGATTTCTAACACGGGCACCTGCCCGAACGGCATGCTTCGGTTTAATTTTTGCAATTTCGCGTTCAAAACGAAAATCTTCGAAATCAACACCGCCATAACTCAAAAGAAAACGGATCGGCTCTGCTAATGCCCTAACCGGATAATAAGTAAGCTTGTAAGTAGGTGCCATTACGATGTATTTCTGAAACAAAACTGCTGAGCGTTTGCTTATACATTAAATCATTTAATTTGTTTATTGCAGTTACATTGCAAACGATGATCTGAACTTTGTAATCAATAACTTGATTGAATTTATTTTTGCGATAACAGTGTTTACGATAAGAGTTAGTTACTATAATTACAATTAATGCAATTACTTTCTCTGTAAACAAACAAAACTGATTTAAAATTGTTTAAATTCAGTAACCTTTAATTTTGCGATAGAAACAACAACTATTTCTCATGGCTTCCAACTTTTTTTCTTAAACACTCTATACGTTTTTGTAAAAGTATTATATACAACAAATTTATAACATAATCTTGGTGATACAGTTAAGATAATAAGTGGTCAATCTTAGTAATTATTTATGTATCAAAAAAAGTATAAACAAAAGTGGGTATAATTAAATTACAAACAATTTATATTTGAAGAGAAAACGTGTAAAATTAATATTTGTGTAAGTCATTGCAAGAATAAGGGATATATTTATGAGTTAAGGGCCACCCAAATCTAATCAGATTTGCGTAATAATTATAACAACATTTACATTTTTTTAATATTTGTTTCTCAATTTTATAAGTAGAGCAAATTTTGTTAAGTTACAAAACATTTACATGATTACGAGAACAAAATAATTTTATTTGGAATTGATTCGTAATGTTACTAGAACTACCTTCAAGCGAATGACTTGACAACAACAGACAAATACAAATGCGATTTGTCAGATCAACGACGGCTTAGTGTTCATAGTGTTTAATGCCAACTTCACTTCAATCCTATTTAGGGAACAATGACCCTATCATGTTTGAAAACTAGGTGCACACAAAAACTAATGGCTTAGTTTTTTTAATGGGAAAATCAATTACTTGACAAAACAAGTATGGGCTCATTTGTAGGTTCATCCATAATTTTAGCAACCATCAATACTAATTCTAAAATCTGAATAAAATAATGGCGTTTTTGTTTTGTTTAGGTTTTCATGTTATACGGAGAGGTAATGTTACTAAATTATTAACCCTAATTCATTACGACATACATAAAAGATATAGCAGTAGCAATACAGAATATCGTTCTCTCTCGTTGATATTTCACAATATATTAATATAAATTAATTAGCGACACAGCAAACAAAACTCGATAGCCGTTGGTATTGAGTGAGACGGGTCCTTATCCTCCTTGGAGCGACAATCTTATCTTGCTAGTTAAGACACAAAGCGTATGGATTCAAATGTAACAATGAGTAAATTATTTATAAGGGCCACCTTGACTTATCACGTAATTGATCAAAGTAGTCAAAGATTACTTTAATAACAATACAAACAAACAGGATAAGAAACCGTCGAGTGCAAGAAATTTTGTTTAGTAACATCAAATTCTTCAACATTAAACATATAGACCTTAAGATAAGTTACTTAAACTAGGATCACAAACGTATATCAGTCATTAAGGCGTGTCTTTGGAGTGTTTGACATCAATAGTTCCCAGTTATAGTTAAGAAACGGTTTGGTACTGATAATTGGATTGTTCAGATACACACGCTAAAATTGAAATAGCTGCAAAGCAAAGCACTGATGGCGATTTAGGTCGGTGGCACAGTATTAAAGGAAAGCCCTTTCCGGTGTTAAGACGAGACACTCCAACGTCGCTGGTCTTCGTTATCTTGCGTAACAAAATTTTAACCGGCACTCCTATCATCATAGGTTTAATTCCAAATACCACTAAGAGTCGAGAGGTTAATCCTTCAAATTACAACAGCATAAGGCAGTAACGGTTCCAGAAGACTACCCACAAATTCTGGACGTAATCAAATCTCAGCAGGCATTAAGCAAAGTAATCCCAAAAAGTACGATTAGACAAAGAAACTGTAACCCAATGCAGCAAACTATTCGTCACGTGGTGAAATATAGGTAAGTTAGCTCATCTGCAAACGTTCGTTCTAAAAACATGCCGCTTTATTTATCATTACATATCCGGTGTAATTTAAGTTTTACAACAGGCGGATGGTTATAACAACTTCAAATTAATCCATCACTCGTGTTTAAAATTTCCTTTGCAATTCATTTTTTTACAAACACGATTGTCCTTGTTGCTAGTCCAACACAAAGAAAAAGAACGTAAAACAAGCGCAATTGGATTTAACAGTATCAAAAGCCTTTTGATAGTCTATCAAGGCCATATACAGGTGTTGGTTATACTCGTGTAATTTTTCATAATTTTTTTAATGTTTGATGGTCGATGGTACAATATCCCTATCTAAATCATGCCTTTTCGGAAGTTGAAACGCGTCGAGTTTTGCTGATATTCTGTTAATGATAATTCTGGACATTAATTTGCTGGAGATGTGTTAGTAAACAATATGGTGCGGTAGTTTTTTATTTCTTTGCTATTTCCATTCTTAAAGATCAAGATAACTCTAGCATCTTTCCATGTAGTCGGGATTGGACCAACGTCTAGGCAGAGATTAAAGAGAATTTCTAAATGGTTTAAAATTATGTTTTCCGTTATTTTGATCATTACATCTTGGTTCTGCTGCCTTACATATGCTTAAAAGTTACTTTATTTCGTATTTGGAAAGGGGTGGTATGTCTGGTGACATGTTTGCTTAGCCGTGTTCGTTTATCAGTTGGGCCCGGTTCTAAAGTCTTTGATGGTAGAAGTTCTTTTTCTTTTTAAAATTTGCTTACGGTTTCTAATCATTTGTCAGAATTCATCTAGTAAATTTCTATGATTTCACCTTCCTTGTTCTTATCCTTCTTCTGAATACTCTTGGACTGGATGTTTTCTTCTCCCGTTTCTTTCTTCTTCTCCGTAATGAAGTTATTAAGTTGTTCTTAAGTTGTTGTTAGATCTCGCTTATCTTATTCGTCTTTATATCTTATCAGGATGTCACTATATCTCACTCCATTTCTTTTCCGTCTTTATTTTTGATCTTACAAGACGATAGTCACTTGTTTGTGTAATTTAGTTTGGTAACATCGGTGATAATATTAGATTTGTTGATAATGGTAAAACCAATATCATTCCTTGTATTCTCATCAGAGCTTTGTCATGTTTATTTTCTATGTTTATTTTTTAAAATGAATAAGTTCATAGCCTGCATTTGGTGGCTTTACAAAAAGTTTACGAGTGTATTGCCTCTTCCATTGCGTTTTCCTATGCCATGCCTCCAGAGGTATTTCTCACCTGCTTGACGTTTCCTCAATTTCGCATTGAAATCTCCTATTAACATAGTATAGTAAAAACTTTTGTTGGTTCAGTGCCGTCTTGATGTCCTCGTAAAAGCATTTTTTCATGATAATTTAATTTCAATTCTACTATCAAAACTGCACCCTTTCCTTCATAAAAGGAAGTAAGTGAGTAGAAGAAAAACCTTACTTTATTGCTTTGCAAAATAAAGATATTTGAAAATTATTATTTTTTTCACATTTTTAGTTTTGGTAAGAAAATTTTTAATCAAGTTATTCTTTTAAGTTATTATAAATACTTGCGTCTGATAAACTAGTTTGTGAAGGTAGTGATAGATCTTTCATTTTCTACGTCCCCATTTATCTAGAAAATATAGAATAGATAGAAAGAATTGGTATCTGGTAACCCCAGAGAGTCACTGGTTATGTATTGTGTAACCAAAAGAGACCATGTTAAAGTGTTCAGCTTTAAAAAGAATCTATAGTTACTTATTGATCCTATCCTTGTAAAGATTCTTCCCAACGCCATCTGGTACCGTACAGAAACATGGAAAGACGGACGTAGTTGGGTTTGAAAGAGGAGATAGAGGAGGTTTAGAATTTTGAGATAGAAATAGCAGTTGGTTTAGCAGTAGAAGTGAAGGGAGTGGTTTTGGAGAAAGTGGACAAGTCCAGTAGGGTTAGGAAATCGTGGATTTGGTAAAGAAAGGTGGATTTAGAATCATCAAAATACAAAAAAATTAGATCCGAAATTTTACTTCCGCAATGTTTGTGCAAGTGAATTTGAACGGCAATCTTTGGATTTGGCAACAATTTATTGGGTTTCTGTAAGTACAATAGTTACGAATATGATGTAAAATACCCCTTAATTTATAGAGATATATTATTCGACATGCTGTTCGTTAAAACGTTTATGTACTGCAATGCTTCCTAGAGGTGCTTGTCGAAGCTTTTATGGACCTTGATAGTGGTGGCTTGCCTCGACGGGGTTAAAAATAAACTCTTCAAGCATTGAATCTGAATGACAGAATGTGGCAAAAGTGCTGTTGATATTGGCTTTTGGTAGGATTCCAGTTAGTTTTAACAAAAGGGATGTTTCATGGTAGAACTGTAGACTTTAAAATGATTTCGTGCCAGGAAAATCGTTTAGTAATTAGAAACTGCACTATTAATAAATCAAATCTAAAGACTAGATCTTTTTAGTGCAAAAAATGCTTTAAAAATAAGGTGCGGTATTACAGAGTCGCGTAAAGAATTAAATCTGAAGGCAGCATCTCTTTCTATTCCTTTCAATTAGCTTTCTGTTTTTTGTAATACTTACCAATTTGGAATGACATTGACTACTTAAGTAATGGCTTTTTTGAAAAATTAGAGTCATTGATAGAAGTCTAAAATACCATCAGAAATTTCTTCATTTGTTCACTTTTTTATACAAAATCAAACATTTGATCAATGATATAAATGTTGACGAAATATTATTAAATTTAAAATTAGGATAAGAATTCTCAATTCGATAGTAGCTGAGTTAGTTATGACAAAACCCTAAAACCTCTAAATATTATGCACCTACTATATTATAATAGTGTCAGATTCAAAAAATTTGGTTAACCCTAAACGCTTAAATCACAATAGCACGTGCGTATTTGGACCAGTTCACCCGAGCTTTTTTATAATGTGAGATATTGTGAAACACGGGGTTAGTCCGAAGTCCAAAATTTTTACAATTTTGAATTGTTTTAAATTTAAACTTCTTTATATTGGTAAAAAGAATTCAAAACTAAATAACCCCCAAAGAAAAAACACACTAGCACTTTTTTTATTCCACCTCTTGAATTCCCGGCTTTAAGTGGACTATGGGAAGCTGGAAATAAAATCAATTGCACCTCGCCTAAAAAACAAATAATTGGGAACTCAACACGACGTATGAAGATCTAACAACACTATTACATCAAATAGAAGCACGCCTGAAGTCCCGGTCTCTCGTTCGTTTAGGATAAAACTAAAAAAAATATGAAAGTCAAAGTTTTAAGTCTAGACCATATCTCTCATAGTAAAAAAATAGTATCACTTTTAAATTGAATTACCAAGTCCATAACAAACAATTTATCTTCAAAGTGGAGACTATTACAAAAATATTTTGGTCTTTGGAGTGTTTTGGTCGTTTACAACATTGTTATAACTAGCAGACAAGTCAGAAAATCTTAAACAGGGCACAATCGTACTGGTAAAAAAGGCGCACTAATTCCAGTGAATAACCATTGGTCCGAATAACAAAAGTTTACGCCGGTAGAAACGACAGAGTACACGAGTAATGACGTTTAAAAACCAATAGAAACAACTTTAAAAACGCTAACCAAATTGCCACCCAATGTAGATGTACCAGCAACTACTAAAAAAACTTACAAGATCAATGCTAACACAATTCAAGTAAAAATACATCAAGACCTGCAAACAAAGCAAAATATGTTGGCAACCCATCAAAAGGCAGTGATTGCATCTGCATTGGGCTTAGATAAAACACAAACGAAATCAGACGCAGAGCATAATGTTTAAAGTTTATCAAATCATAAAAAATTATTATTCAAACAAGTTTAACCTAGTAATAATTGTGTAACAAAACATAATAAAATATACAACAAACTCAACAAAACAAAAACGGCGTCAACAAGAACGCCTCAGAACGCAACAAGAAGACAACCGGAAACCAATTTTTTTTTGCCAATCTTGAATTAACAATCTTCGACCCTTGTTATCGTGGATCAATCTACTAAGGAGGGGTTGCCGTCTAAAACCCTTCAACATTATTACTTTCGCATGAAGTAACGATCAGAATGCGAGAAGTAAATAACACAATAAAAACAAACCCCATTAACAAACGCTGACACACAAGGAAGCATTTTATACGACCTCGCATACGTATCAAACAATAATTCAATTTAAGTAAACAATTTATACAGCGGTATGTAACACAAGCGGCGCCTCATTACTACAAACGCGGCAAGTGTGATTTGACGACTCACACAGTTTCATCATTGATGTAAATATTAAATCAGGACAAGACGACACAGTGGTAACCCCCGACGTAACGTAAAATTAGAAAAAGCCGGTTTTAAGGAGAAATCATCTAGCAACACGGCAACAACAACAGGTATAACCTTTCAAAATTTTTTTATACTCTACGACGTGAACGGCATAAACAAGAAAACAACCCCCACTGAGTTCGTTACGATCTTTGCCATCCTAACCACAGTCCAACAACAAGCCCGTGTCTATAAAACTCAACAACCGCTGCACCATCTCTAACGCCAGAAACGCAACATCCGCTGCTTTAGAGAAACAACGATTAAAACGCGCCTGCAGAGCAACGAGCTCGCTCACACGGCATGTCGCATTTGTGTATAAAGCTACCAACGACAATCCTTGCAACCCCCAGCAGCAGCGCAAAACAAAGCAGCAATGACAAAACGACAAACGCAGCACCGCACGAGAACGCACCAAACCGCAGCATCTGCAAACGGCGCCAATGGGGCGAACGCCTCACAACGCAACAAGAAGACAACCGCAAAACAATTTTTTTTGTCCATCTTTAAGTAATCTTTGCATTCTTTTTCGATCAATTCCACTAAGCGAGGGACGGCGCGGGGTTGCGTCTTAACCCTATTAACATTATTACTGGCATGAAGTGACGATGGAAATAAGAGGAAGTAAATAACACAATCAAAACAAGCCCAATTAAATGAAATCCTGACACACAAGGAAGCATTTTACACGACCTCGGCATACGAAGCAAAACAAACCCGTTTATCATACAAAAGAGTATAGGTAGAATAAGTAACCAGTCGAGTTCACTAGTGACGAGTCCAGTTAAGTTCGACACCTAGCCATCGCACCTACTGTAAGGGAATGTAAATAAAACGCATTTAAACACAAATTCTTTTTTCTGATCAAACCAGTGTCCAGTATTCACAATATTTATTAATCTAATTATTATTCTCTTACAATCTGATCAACATTCACTACCTTCCAGAACCAACGTTGACGTTGGTTACCTCAGCAAGCGTAGAACAACAAGGTGTATTCCAGTTTGAGCACTTTAAACACCACAAGAATTTGGGAATAATTACTTTAAACATGGTTTTACAATCTAAATATTGATGCCAATTTAACCGAAATTACCTTAGTCTAAAAGTTGTTAGTTTCCGAAATACAGAGGTCAAATTTATTATTTTTAATCGTTTTTCTGAATTATTAGCTGTACTATTTAACAAATAAGCTACTTGTAGTTTTTGGCTTAGAACTGGTCCAAACACAAATGAACATTTATTGTAAAAACCAAACCACTTCATTTTTTTTTTGTTTATTCTTTATCTTTTTGGTTATTTGTTTGCTTTTACATATTATTTGTGTTGTTGACTCTTTGGTTTTTAAATTTATTATTACTGTTTGCCCTGTTGACCCTTAAATACGCTCAATTATTATTTTGGATCAGTCAAGCCTGATAAAAGTATGAAAGAAGACAATGGCAATTTGTCTATTTAATTAAAGATAAAGTTGTTAGAAGCAACATTTATTATGTGCACCTTTGAAGCAGAAGAAGTTAGGATATAAAATATTCAAATAAAATTTACAGAGAAAGGCACAAACAAATTAGGGACATGCCTTTGCAATTTACTACAAAATGAAACGAATTTCAATTTTCATTCCAAACCAATTAATTACCAAATTTTGGGTAAGTAAATATTACAGCTATTAAGAAACTAATCCAAGAAAAACTAAAAACTTTATACGCTCTGTATTTAGGAAACTGTCAACTTTGACCTAAGGTAACTTGCTAAAAACGGCATATTTCTTCAGAAATCTACAGTATATCTATCTATACGATTCTATACTGAAAGTAAGTCTTCTTTACAAAGCCTCATGATAGTGAGGCGAAACGTTAGAAAGCAGGGGTTAGGAAATGCACATGGTCTATCGTTAGAAGTTTTTATTGATATTCCATAACCCAAAGAAAGCGGTAATAATTACTTCGCAACAGTATTATCAACAAATTTTAGTTTTAAGGTAGATTGGTAAAATCCTCTTTTTTTTAAAGCAGTCAATCCAGTTTAAGACGTTACTTAGAAAAGTTATGGTAACAAATACTCACACTAGGTACTGTCAATTTTATAATCTATAGTTAAGTTTCCCGCAATATAA
This sequence comes from Abscondita cerata, assembly GCA_030710515.1. Classification (NCBI taxonomy): domain Eukaryota; kingdom Metazoa; phylum Arthropoda; class Insecta; order Coleoptera; family Lampyridae; genus Abscondita; species Abscondita cerata. The sequence continues at coordinate 409 of JALBCR010003670.1, read as the reverse complement.
AAATTTCAGTGTCAATGCAGAAATCTACATACATAATTCTTGTGACTATGCTGAAAAAACAATAATTTAAAAAAATATCATCTGTCACTTATTCTATTTTTATCGATTCCGTCAAAACTTAAACTTCACAACTTTTAAACAATTTATTTACTTTTATTTATCTTACGCTTTAAAAATTTATCTGCATCTTTATTTAGTAGTTTAAAACTTGGCCTTAATAATAATTCCTTTCGTATCTTCGAATGCACGACACTAAACGGATAAAATTGGAATTAGAAGGTGTTAAAAAGTGAGCGTTTAGTTTTATAAAAGAGCGTCCGTAATTACATCGTTTATCATGATAACGGCATTTACTATTCGCAAGATTGTTTAAATTATGAGCAATACGTAACTGAACGTAGCGCCACGA
>JALBCR010003669.1:0-107887 GCA_030710515.1 Abscondita cerata | reverse complement strand
TCGATATTACTTCGTTCAGTTACGTATTGCTATTCAATTATTTTTTTCTCCTAAACGAAATACTACAACACTTTTTAAAATTGAGTTCAAGATGATTTGAACAACACCATTCCCATAAGTTATTAAGATCATTTTGCAGTTGAACTCGATCAAAGTTATTTTTATTGTAGTAAATAATTTGAAATCATCAGCAAAAATTAGAAAAGAACAATGTTTGATAACTTTACTTAAATCCATTAATGAAAACTAAAAATAAAATTGGACCACAACGGGATTATTGGGGAACACCAGACGTCACATGTATAGCTTTGGATAAATAATTACAAATTTTTACATATTGTATACGTTCACACATAAAACTACTTAACCATCTATTAACAACATCACTAAGTCCTAGACTTTCTAGTTTCTTTAATAGAACATAATGATTAATCCGATCAAAGGCTTTCATGAAATCCGTATAAACAGCATCAACTTGATAACCCTTTCCATAGCTTCAAGCAAGTATATTTGAAATGTCATCAAATTTGTGATAACTGATCTGCTTTTAAAAAAACCTTGCTGTTCATCACATATCACTCGTTTGGACTTCCACATTGAAACTTTTGAAACTAACTGGTCATGAATCTTAGGTATAGTTGACTGAACCGTAATTCTTCTATAATTAGATGTTTTCTCTTGTACCACTCTTATGTAACGGGTTGATATAAGAGTATTTCCAGCAAGTAGGAAAAACTCTAGTCCTTAAGGATTTTCTAAATAAAATCAATAAAGGAACATTGAGTGAATATACGCATCTTTTCAAAAAAATAGGAGGCAGCCTATCCGATACTTATTGAGTTGACACAGATGGATCCAACATAAGTAAAGTTACATCCGATTTATTACAATTTCCATAAACACTACTACAATGATCAGCAAATAATTCAACACTCGTTTCGCCTGAATTACTATACTTATTATTATAAAACATGCGTTTAGGAAAGCCATAAATGTTTTTATTCTCATTCACAAATGACCAACTTTGATATTATTTTCACATTTTCTAATATAGTCACTATAAAGAGAAGCGCTTAATTGCATTCGAATCTTAATGATTGAAATTTATTGTAATCCTCAAGCAAACCACTAATTTTAAATGCGCAATGTGCTTGCTTTTTTTGCTTGAACCAGATAAATAAGTGTTCTATTACCATTTGGAATAAGTTGACAGTGTTTTTATCCATTTAGGAATAAGTTCATGTAATACAACATTTAATATATTGTAAAATTCTTCCACCATGATATTAACGTCAAGTTTTGACAAAACGATCAAACCAGTCTACTGCTGATAAGTAGTAGTTAATAGCGGAGTAGTTTGCAGACTTGAAATCATAGAAAACATTTCTGTATAAAGTTTATCAGTAGGTGGAGAAACGGAAGCGGAAAAAGTATAGGCTATATGATTACAACAACAAATCATCAGCAGATTCTATATTTAGCAATTCCAAATTTGAGAATACTAAGTCAAGCAGGGCACCCCGTTTATTAGATATGGTATTTCTTTGTTTTAATAAGTTAAAACTAAAGCAGTCAGCTAAGGACTGAGCAGTTCACAGTTATTATTACTTAATAACAGATTATTATTTGTATTAGAAGGTTCCCATTTTGCAGTAGGTAGATTAAAATCACCACAAAATATAAAATCAAGGTTAGGATTGGATTAGATGATGAGTGATTACTGTAACAAGAGAATGGTGAATGTGGTGAAATGTAAATTGCTGCAATAACTAATTCATTTTCAATTTTAACAAAAATATGTTCAATATTTGAATAAGATGATTCTTACAAGGTACAACTTAAGAATGTATTTGTAGCAATCAAGACACCATCACCTTTAAGCTTAGCGCTAGATTGAGCAGATCTATCTAGTCTAAAAACATAATTTAGTATTTTCAGTTCAGCATCACTAATAGAACTGTAGAGCCACGTTTCAACTAGAATCAGAACATGATTATCACAACAATTAACAGATTTATCTAATTCTTTACGCTTGCTTCTAATACCGCCTACATTTTGAAAATAAATTCTAGGTTTGCTAGATACCTTTCCAAGTCTAATAATTTTAACAGGTTCAAACTTTTTGATCTTCGCATCCTATCTTGGAATTCATCCAAGATTTCATTTGTGGAGAGTGTAGACAACGAGGCCATTGACAAAGTATTTTCAATATTATGCAAGCGGTCTTTAATACTGTAAATTTCATTATTGATTTCTTTTAACCCGTTTTGAAACTCAGTTTTGAATAAAGAAGGCAATTCTTCCTTTAAGACTAATTTTATGGAATTCATAATTGAAATATTAAGAACTTTGCTTTTTTACTGATATTGTTATCAACTGGCAGACAATTTAGGCAAGTCCAAGCATCACCGACACGTTTTTTTTTTGCTTCTTCTAAATAATAAGCCATTATATCCATAGTATCATCTAAACACTCGCAATGATACCATTTAGAACATTTTCCATCAGACCGAGGCCTAATGTTGGCTTTTACATGTAAAACAATTTAGAACCATTGTGATATCGTAAAACGAGGAAAAGGAATTATTCTACAGTGAAACTTCAAATTTCACGCTAAGGGGTCAATCAAAGTGATTTATTACAACACAAATACGGTGAAAGACCACGATAAGGAAAACAAAAGAAAACATAGGTTAGTGTTTCTTGAACAACATTTTAAATAAATAAATATTTCTATCAATAAACGAGGTCAAGCGATAATTCAAGTTCACACGCCTGTATGCAGCAACAAGGCCACAATCATTTCAATTTGGTTTATTAAAATCGAATTATTTACATGAGCACCGACACTGGTGCAAGTCACTCACGACTTATTTGGGTCGAACAAAATTAATGAATCTATGAAATTCTGAAATTAGGTAGTTAAATACGTATTCTATCAGATTAAAAAACTTTCTCCAAGTGATATGACCTGTGATTCAAATAAACCGCAATTTTTACCATTTTGAATTTGTTACAGTAACTTTGGTTAAGGCTGTTTTATTACTCGGGACAATTTCAGATTTCTAGAAGGCGGTTCATTATTTTTATTTCTTGTTACATAAATAGCTATTTGTTGTTTTTTTTCTGTTTCTAAACTGTTTAAAATGCACGTCATGTGCAAAAAAAATTGTCATCAACAATTCAACAATATATTATTTATCTATTAATATTAATCGGCTTCCAAGTCTGGTCTGTTGCGTTCAGAAAAAATTCGCCCGCGAGTACATTCATTTTACAATTCTTCAAGAGTTTTCAGTATTTATCGTTTAGTTAATGTTAATTTTGATCATTGATTTTTAAGTAAAAATTAAAAAAAAAGTAGGGTGTGGATTCAAATGTAACAATAACTAATTAATTATAGGCGCCAACTTGACTTAAAAACGTACTTCATCAAAGCAGTCAAGGTTACTTGGATAGTAATACGAACAAACAGGATAAGAAACCGTCGAGTACAAGTAATTGGTCTAGCGACACAAAGTTCTTGGACATTAAATATATAGTTACCTGGAGATAAGTTACTTAACTAGGATCGCATACGTGTATCGTTCATTAAGGCGTCCTTTTGGAGAGTTCGACATCAATAGTTCCCAGTTATAGTTACGAAATGGTTTGGTACTGGTAATTAGATTGTTCGGATACACACGCTAAAACTGAAATAGCTGCAAAGCAAAGCACTGATGGCGATCTAGGTCGGCGGCACAGTATTGAAGAAATACCGTTTCCGGTTTAAGGCGAGACACACTTCTTTAACTACAAGTAAAGGTCAAGAGATTAATCCTTCCAATTACAACAACATAAGGCCGTAACGGTTTCAGAAGACAACCTACAATTTCTGGATGTAATCAAATCTCAGCAGACATCAAGCAAAGTAATCCCAGAAAATACGAACAAACAAAGAAACTGTAATAATTAGAGAAAACCCAATGCAGTGACTACTAGTCACGTGGTGAAATATATACTAACTTTCAAAAAATTGCAACACCTAGAAGTTGTTGAACGATTTTAATGAAATTTTCAGGAAACGTCTATTTTCATTAAACAAAAGAACAAAAGCTTAAAAAGTTTTTTCAATAATGAGTTGCTCCGCCACTATTTGTAATGCACTCATCTAGACGGCTTGGCATGCTATCAATCAAGTGATCTATATCTGCTTGTGGTATATCATCCCAAGCTTCTTAAATCCGTTGTTGAAGATCGTGTATCTGGAGAGTGCGGTAAATTACCCAGTCGCCTACCAATCATATCCCATACATGTTCAATTGGAGACAAATCAGGCAACCGAGCAGGCCATGGAGGACGGCAATGTTAGATTCTTCCAAAACCGTGTTGTAGCCCTTGCCACAAAGGGTGATCTGCTACCATAACATATTGCACCCTATATCATAACTCCTTGAGTGAGGGCTGTGTTGCGTTCCACAAAAAATGTTGGATTTTTACGTTCTCCACGCATCCGTCTGACCCTCCTACGACCTTCGTGGGCCCACAAGCAAAATCGGGACTCGTCACTAAACACAATTTGATGCCATTCTTGCGCCCAATTAACCCTTTCGTTGCTCCACTTTAGTCTGCGTAGACGGTGAAGTGGTGTAAGAGGAAGACATAAAAATGGACGATATGAACGCAACCCATAAGATCTTATCAGGCGATAAACAGATGACATTGACATCCTAAGTCCTGTACCTCTCATCCAATCATTTGCAATTGATCGAGTTGTTGAAAATCTATCTCTTGTGGCCAAAACTCTTAAACGACGTTCTTCGCTATCTGTAGTCCTTCGTGGACGTCCAGATCTACGGCGACGATGTTGAACCCCTTCCTCGGACCATTTGGACCAACATCTCAATACCGATGAAACATTTCGGTTTACACGACGAGCAATTTTTCTTAGCGAAAGTCCGGCCTTTCTCATACCAATAATACGGCCACGTTCAAAATCACTTAATTGGACAAAATGTTGATGTTGACGTACTCTCGGCATTGTTTTCAAGTTCAGAATGAAATTATGAAGAAACAACAACAATTTGCAAACTTGACAGTTACTAAATGGTCTAATACTTCAAATTTATTGTTACTATGTGCTATGGAAACAACAGGCAAAAAACAAAAACTACTGGCTAGATTGTATTCAAATTTTAATCATCACTTTGTTTAATGAAAATAGACTTTTCCTGAAAATTTCATTAAAATCGTTCGACAACTTCTAGGTGTTGCAATTTTTCTGGAAGTCAGTATATGTCAGTAAGCTCACCTGCAAAACGTTCATTCTAAACAACATTTCGGTTTATTTTTACATTACATATCCGGTGTAATTTACGTTTCACAACTGCCGGTTGGTTATAACAACTTCAGATTAATTCAATCGTTAGGTTTAGAATTTCCTTTGGCAGTTACTTTTTAACAAACACTTGACTGACCTCGTTGCCAGTCAAACACCAAAAGAAAGAACGTTGGAAAAATAAGCGCATTCGATTTAGACGTTCATCTTGTCCTATTAAACTCACAGTGAAAGTAGATAGGGCCGTAATAAGCAAAGTAAACGTATGCAGGAAAATTTTAACGTTAGAAAAGTAAAAGCTAGTGAATTTTTATCGTAACAAATTGTTTAAATTTAAACTTCTTTAAATAAAAAATGCATGAAAAAAGTTTCAAGGCAAGTAGTTTAAGATCGTTACCTACAACTTTTGTTTGAAAATTTTTAATATCTTAATTTGTAACAAAAATACAGCAGGTTTTCAAAAAAGTATTTTTTGACTACTGCGCATGAGCAACGCATACAGATATTTCAATAATTCACTCTTTGATTAATAATATCAGATATAGATAGTTACTAAATCACCACCACTATTTATTATAGAAATTCAAAATTTTTAGTGAATAACATTTTTATAAAATAGATATGAAGTATTTTTCATAGCTAAAATTAACGTTGAAATTAAACTTTGTAGGTTTGTGTTATTTCTGCAATTTTTTTTCATAAATATTTTAATGGTTCGATTTTTGTGTGAGACTTGCAAACATCATCTGCTTTTTATTTAACTTCGCATGCAAAAACATTCGCAGACACAAAAAATAACAACCACAGAATAGAAATAGAGTATGTCTTAGTCTATGGTCAAACTGTGTCTCAAGCTAAAGCTTTTTAGCTTATCTTCGAGAGGCAGGGGAAGGTACTAAAATGAGCTTCAAGCCATGAAATAAAAAAAACAAATGGTGCGCTATCCTTCAACACTATTGGCTTCTATAGACGCTACATCGACTCACATCCATCAAAAGGTTTACGCCTAACATTAGCTATTTCATAATGAAACAATAATTTTTGTGCATTAAACAAAAGAGCAAAAAACCTACCTAATTAATTACCACTCAAGTTTAAAACTAGGTAAGTTTAGGAGTAGTTTCACAAAAAAAATGGGCAAAAACGTGACGACCTCCTTAAATTTCTTCGGAGAACCCAATAAAAGAATCCAAACAGTGACGGAAAGTAATTTCGATGATATAATTAAAATGTATATAACTGGTATTTGTTTTACCTAGACATGGCACGATATGAAAACCACTACCAAAAAGAAGTTGGAAGATATAAATAAGCACAAGATGGGTACCGAAGGGAGCCCGCTTCAGAAATTACTCTAAATGAGGAAGAAGAAAAAAATTCAAATATTATTGGGCCAACGGCGATTCTTGGACAAGAAGATGCGATGAAATCGCAGGTTTAATTTTAATTTACTGAAGTTTTGAACATTCCACTAACCGATAAATTTAATGATTATCTAAACGTAGAACCCACCACAAATTTAAATTCAGAAGCTTCACGTCACTACCTTCCAAAACTGAAAATGATGTATTAGTAAAAAGAATACGATTAAAAATAATTAAATTTTTAAGTTTAGCCAACTTTTTTTATTACGTAGCTTGAGATTTATTACTTTTAATAAATTCTTTGAATTTAGAATCGTTTATTTTACGAAGCAACATTGACGCTAAACGAAAATTTTATGGTAACGCCGACACTCTTTGTGATTCCAGTAAATCAATTAAGTTAGAAGTCATTTCTTTGGTTAATCTATATAATTTGATAAATCTTCTATCGCTCAAACTCGTCAAATTGATGAAATCTTCTGCCATGTTTGGCTACGATTTCTGTTTCTTCCAAAGCACCAATTGCAGCTAACTGTAATTGCTCACGCAATGTCATATAGACGTCTTAAAATGGACGTAAGTTGTTCGTTAAATGTCGTTGAATTTTCTTTAAATGTACTTACGAAACCTCTTTAGGGTTGGCAAAAAATTTTCTGCTTAACCAGGTACAAAATTGCACTTTTGCTTCACATCAACAAATTCAACAACAACAAATCAACCAAAATCAATGAATAAACAATTTTTAAATGCTCTCAACAATTTTCGGTTACGAAGAAAATTTCTAAATTAATAAAACGCCACTTCATTACATATACGTTACTGCATTTCGAATGGGTAAAGACCATACAATCTAAATCGTACGATTCGAACCGTATAAGTTCATTGTCACTTTTGACATATGAACGTTGACAGTTCCCCAAATATTAATTTTCAAACTAAAACAAAAACTATAGATATTTTACAAGTATTTTGAAACAAGTGATTTTTTGTCAGTTGGTAACAATCATTTACTATTTACTTATTATTTATTATTTAAGCCTTATTACGGTTTATGAACCTGAAGGACATCTGAAGTTCAGCAATATTTTGTATTCTCTGTCCTGATTTATCTGTTTTTTCATTATATTGTTTTGCTACTTTCTTTAACCTACTGTTTTTTCGTGTCATTGTCGTGACTGGCGCTTGACCGGTCCATTATATGTTGTCATGCAATGGCTGTGCTGACGTGCTGTTATTTAACTGCATAATGTAAACACATTTATTAATGTTATTACATATGAATACAAAGGTGGGTAAGAGTTGACATGTTTAGATTTTTAGTGGTTTTCCTAAACCTCGAAGCAAATACTTTTGCCAAGACGAACCAATCTACAATTACACACGGTTTTGCCACCACACTATACATGTTTATACTGATCTTCTGGGGCAGCATACATAACACCTACATCACAATACAATATTTAAAATGTACCATACGAATAATTTAATAAATGTATTACAAATAACAAACCATTTTCTTCACGGAAAAGGTAAAACAAATGATCGTTACCAACTAATAGTGATTTAATTTTTTTTTTTTCTTGTTTCAAAAAACTCAGAATGCTTACGTCTAACCAAAACAGCAAAAAAATTAGATTGTGCCAGTTAAAAAGTATCGATAACGTCATTGCAAAAAGTAGAAAGGGTAAAAAAAGGATCTGAATTTCAGGAAATATGCGCTTTTTAATAGTATATTACGTAAAAGAATTGTAAGAAGCATATTACGTACGACTGTGAAGAAGTGAAACCACACGATTACGTAATTCTTTTAAATTTTTTTTTCTATCTTCATTTTTAAACGTTTCGTTAAAATAATGTCCATGCAAAAATATCTTTACTGCACCTGTATAATTAGATCTATTAAAAAAATCTTTACCTTTGTAACAATGAAGATATTAAAAAAATATCAAATAAAAGTTGTAGCTTAAGATCTTAGGTACAACTTTGTCGAATTTTTTTGCATTCTTATTTTTGAAAAGTTTTATTAAAAAAAGCGCAGGTAAATACAGGTGTGCATATTAAAACTCATTTTGATTTCAAAAATATTTTTGTTTTTAATTCTTACAACAATTAAATGGGATTGCATTTAAATCAAAACTATGATATATTTAAATTGTTCTTAGAAACAATAAAAAATAATAACTTCAATAAAAAAATGAAAGTCTTACTTTTAGAAATTATAAGATGTGTTTCTTCTAGATCTAGGTGGAGATCGAATAATAAAACTACCGGTCTTATTGTTACATAAATGCCGACGTTTCGACAAACTTACGAGGGCTTTATCAGGGCTAATTGTAATTAATAAAAACTTGTGAGTCAAAATACTGAAAATAGATCATCAAAAATTATGATTTAGTCAATTAAAAACTTAATAAAATACAGGGTGTTTAAAAAATACGTTCCGATATTTGGCCCACTTATAGATCTCATCAGTACAAACAAAAAAGTCAAAATAAACATAAGTCCAAAAATCAACCGTTTCCGAGATACAACCTGTTTTTGAAATTAAAATAATTTACGGTCAGTAGAAGTGATTCGTCGTATTTATCAAGTCAGCTAAGGAAGTGAGTAAACTAAAGGTCATATTTATTTCAACCAGATTTTAAATAAAACAAATATCAGTATAAATACAACATTTTAATTAAAAATGATTCTTAAAGAAGATGTTCAACATGTCCTCCTTCCATTTGTATACACATTTCGCATCTCCGTAAAGTGAACGCCGTCCTCTCTCTCAAAGAGTCCCGGATTTGTACGAACAGTCTGGCAGGCATGTTCAATTCGTTCTCGCAACTCATCTAAATTATTCACAGGACTGAGATAAACTAATGTCTTTAAATATCCCAAAATGCAAAAGTCGAGCGGAGTGAGGTCGGGAGATCTAGGTGGCCATGCAATTGGACCTCTCGCCCTATCCACCTGCCATTGTAATTTTCGTTTAGGTAATTTCTGATCAAAACTGCATAATGCGCAGGAGCTCCATCGTGCATCAACCACATATTAATTCTGTGGTTGAGGGGTACATCTTCTAACAGCAGTGGCAATGTATTCCGTAAAAAGTCAAGGTACAATTGACTAGTCAAATGGTTAGGCAGAAAACAAAGTCCTATCAGATGGTCTCCCAACACACCAAGCCAAACGTTGATTGAAAATCGGTGTTGATGATTCGATTCAACAATGGCGTGCGGGTTTTTGTCGGCCCAAACATGGCTATTATGGAAATTAAAAATGCCATTTCTCGTGAAACCAGCTTCGTCAGTAAATAAAATTTCCGTAACAAAATTTGGGTTCTCCGCAACTTTTGTCAGCATCCTTCGACAAAACACCAGTCGTGCGGCATAAACAGGCACAGTAACGTTCTCCAAATTAGGAAAGAATTAATATTTGTTTCAGTAGAGAGTCTTCTAGTACTAGTACTGGGATTTTCTTCAACTCATCTTAAAATGTTAAGTTCTGCCTCGGAAGTAGAAACTGATCTAGGCCGACCACCATAACCGTTCCTTGATTTAAATGATCCAACTTCGGATAAACGTTGATGTAAATTTGTAAAAAGTTTGGCACACGAAGTACCCTGTTTGGGAATGCTTCGGCATAAAGGCGACGTGCCCTCATAAGCATTTCCATCGACCTTGCCATACATGTAAATGCATGTCCATTTCTGCGTTGGTATATTCCGGCATATTTGAAAATTTCAACAATGAGCAACAGCAACAACGACTTCAATAGCAACATAACACTAACAATGACAGCCACACAATGATTACAACAAATGCGGCAACTAGACTGACAGAAACGAACAAATTTTGTTTTGTTATTTCCATAGCTGACGTGATAAATACGACAAATCACTCCAACTGGGCTTAGTAATTTTAATTTCAAAAACTGCCTGTATCTCGGGAACGGTTGATTTTTGGACTAATGTTTATTTTGACTTTTTTGTTTGTACTGATGAGATCTATAAGTGGGCCAAATATCTGAACGTATTTTTTAAACACTCTGTATATGAAACAAATAATTTTAACCAACGAATGACTAAACAAAACGCAAAAATTGAGAAATATAACATACATTACATTAATTTGAGAGAAAACATTCCTTACTGCCCTACTGCGCTATTTAACAATACTAGAAATCATGCACCACCAACATTAACCATTCAAAGAAACTCGAGCCACGCTGAAAGGCGACCACGTGTATAAGAATACGAGATCTTATTACAATATTTTGAAAAAAAGGCGTTCTGGAAAGTTAATTCCAACATTTCTGATAATATAGTTTGTATTACCAGGTTTAAAATCACAATATTGCATAAAATTTTAGTTATGATTAATGATAATTACCAAGAAGTAGAGTTTTATTTAGTTAATTTGTTTCATCATTAAATTAAATAAGTTCTGTTATCAAATTAAAAAACGTAATTTTTTTCAAATGTGCTAAAATAATTTCATACCTTTTTAATCAAATTTATTTATAAAATGCAACATTCTCACTCCTGGAAATGAAAAATATCCGGGTGATTTAGTACATTACTCTAGCTTTAGAAGATAGAAAATTTGTCTCACCTTACATTGGTAAAAACAATATTTAGCATTTAGCTACTATCATGCGATGACAGATTCGTCATACAAATAATAATCTTAAAATATTTATTTCAAACCTTTGATCTTGGAGAGAGTATAGTCTGTTACACGTAAGAAGAAAAAATCGCTATGCTCGTGATTCCTCACGCTCTACCTCCGGCTCGCGCTGGGAACTATTACTTAGTCTGAGTTTATTCAGAAATAATAATTCAGTGAGATTTGGAGTTATAATTTGATAAATCAATCTAGTAAAAGTCGGTATCTACTCGTCTGATAAGAAGCTACCATACATTCATTATAGACCAAACAGATGCTTGAAAAATTATAGATTTTTAAATTCTTTTCCATTCAGCGCTATTAAAATTCTTCAGTTGAGATGAAAGGATTTACGTTTTAGAAATAAAGAAAATTCAAAAACTATTAAAATGACTTAATTGTTCTTAACTAAGAAGTATACACTTTCACCAAATAATTAGTTTGTAATTTACCAGGACGATTACATTCGTGAATAAAGTTAACAGGGTCGCTTAACGATTTTGCGAATTTACAGGCCAAATATGTTGGCACTCTGTTTTATACTGTTTAAGACTTCTATCTTATACAAGAAGTCGTTAACGATTTAATTGGTTTTAATTTAAAAATTATATACATTTTAAACAAGTGTGTGTTTGAAGGGTGAAATTGATAGCTAATTTACATGTACGGGGCACTATTAAAGCGCCTGGGTGTTTTTAGATAAATACACTACCTAAATGCTTTACAAAATCTATATAGTAGAAAAATATCAACAAAAATGTATCATAAGATGTAACATAGAGAAGAGAAACTAATAAATAACAAACTAATTAATGGAACGTTTTCCCAAGCATGAGATACAATTCTCACCTTACGATACTGTTTGATGCTCATAATTTGTCAAGTAATTTTGAAATTTGTTGATTTTTATGTCTTCCTTGTTTCCTATCTCTCAGTCAATTATTCACTGTGTAACATCGAATTAAAAGGAGTTGTATCCTTAAAACAATCAACATCAAGTATAATGAATGTGATTACAGAATTAAAAAACTGATAAAAAGTTGAATTAAATTTAAAAAAAATAATAAAGTTATTTATGATTGAAATTTTCTGTTAATTTCTGATAATCAGTATAATTTCTCGAAAATTTTAATTAATTAATATCACTGATTTATTTCTCAAAATTTTTTACTCTAAATCAACTGTCAGATCGACATTATCGAAAACAAATTTTAATTCTTTTTGATGATTTAGTATTGTTGTTATGTAAAAAATGTGCATCTAGCAATTTACTAAAAAAATTTAATAAAGCTCTAAAAGCGACTGAAGTTTCTCAGGATATGGTGTCCTATAAGAAAAAATATAACGTGGATGCTACTAAATTGACAAAACTTTTTACTGTTTCGCTGTAAACCTCCGTCCCGTTGATGGTGACTCACACTGTATAAATATAAAATTGTTCCAAAAATTATTTAAGACGTCAAATATTTTTTTTAACCTGAAGATGCTAAACGCTAAAATTTACTAAAAATCTTAAAATTAATGTATAACATTATGTTTAACAATTCATCCAACTAAGCAATTTTTCAGATTTTCAAACTTTTAAAATTACAACAGATGACATTGCAAAATAAATGTAAATTTTTAAATTTTTCTTTGAATTTTTAGATTGCAGTGAAGGTAAAATAAAAAATAGCGTATAATACACGTATGTCAGAAGTTTCCAAGTACCAGCGCCGTTAAAAACTAGCCTACATCTCGTGCTATTAAACCCAGCACACTTGCTTAACTTAAACTTACGTAATGCTTATTTGTACGTGCAATGTACCTATCATAAAACCATAAGAACAATAGGGGTAAGGATTTTCAATAAAAGAAAACAAAATTTTTACTTTTGAACAAAACTACAATATTTAGTTAAATATTTCAATTTTTTTATTGAAGTGCGTTCAGTGCGTACTATTTTCCATTGTTTAAGACTTTCCTTTCATCGATTTGAAGACAATGGTTTTATTTTTAGAAAGACGATGAACACACAAACAGCAATTGACCTTCCGTTTTAATAGTATTTCTACCGTGTATTATAAATATACCTGTTACAGTTGGATTCTTAGTAAGTGAGATACAAACATTTATTTAATCCTCATTTATCTATATGTTTTGACAGTGGCGGCTCGTGGTCAATCATACTGGGAGGTCAAAATTAATTTAAAAAATAGGCATACTTAAAAAATATAAATAACTCAAATGCAACGCAAAATTTTATACAATCTACAATTTTGTTCAAAATATAGCGATTTTTCGAAATATTCTCATTAAAATCTCTAAGGGATTTTCTATAAGCATTGTCTAGCTGTGTACGAATATCAACATTTCTACGGTTGCAAAATTTACCGAGCATTTCATGTGTTCTGCAGACGAAGCATGTTTTTTATTTCGTCTTTTAAATGTTTTAAATCTCTTACACCGGATTTGCACTATAGCGAGTCTGACGAGTCTTTAGAAAATAATAAACAAACAAAACAGTAAAAATACATTTGATACTTCACAACCACATATCCAGTTAGCTAAATCGTACATTACTTTGCGAAAGTTTCGATGAACATCTTTATTTTTGTCTTTGCTAGTTTGTCGTAAACTTAGTTCTGGCAAAGGACGACCATTTGCCTTAAACTCAACTAATTTTGTAAAATTAAGTTTGTTAGCACTTTTAGTTGTTTAATTTTCTGCACTACCGACATTTTCTATTATAGCGCATGCACACGCGAATCAAAAATAGTATTTTTACAAAACAACACAACAACAGTAAAACATATCAATATAAATTCTTAAATTGATTTAAAACACGCGAAAATCAAATCAAAAATCGAGCGTAGTTGGACACCTATACGAAGTCAACGTAAACTGCGGGGCCCGGCTCATGACCCAAAGTTGATTATTGCTTCGGACGTGCGCGTTTATTCGAGCGCTGCACGTTTTCGAGTTTTTTCCGGGTAGATCTAATTCAATGAGGACAATTCGCACCGCCAGCCCAAGGTTGAAGAGGATGAATTACGAACGACGGCCTATAAATTTTAAGTTATTGTACTTGCGACTTAATTACCTATTTTAATAAAACACGTAATAATGAATATTCTTTTTATATATTGTCAAATTTTTTGGGAGGTCATTGACCAAATGACCATATGGACAAGCCGCCACTGGTTTTGATATGATACAAGGTCAGTGTAATTAGTGTAATGTGTATAAATTGATGTGCTTATTCAGCCATTAAGCAAAACCGTTTTAAGAAAAATTAATAGTTTCGAAATGCTACAATTATTAGTTCGTACATAATGTAAATAACTGCAATTTTTTTAGATTACCTAATTTTCTGATACTCGAACAAATTTTCTGATTATTGCGTTATTATTATTATTGTCCTCATACAGTCAAAAAATGGGAAGTTTCTAGTATAGATATTTTGTATTAACATTTACCCTTTTGGTATAAAATAAATTCACTATGTTTGTGGGTTAGATATCATTTACTATAATAAAATGTTACAAAAGTGAAAATGTTAAAATTAAATTGTTTGTTTTAAAACTCTCTAGAAATGGCTTTATGTGGGTAATAAGTAGTTAAGCATATTTGCATACAACGTGTATATTAGCATGACAAAATTATATAAATCGCTTTCGCTTATGTTGGCAACAATGGTTTTGATAGAGTTAACGGAAGTAGCAAAGGAAACACACGATGAACCAGCAGAACAAATATTTAAGTCTGAGAAAAATTAACACTTTACATTATTATATTATAAACAAAAACATCAAACATTTTTTTTTTTATTTCCATTATCTCCTGTAGAATATTGGAAGTATTTATTTTAACGTTGGTGATTTGCGGTGTAGCATTCCATCCAGCTGCTTGTAGAGTAGAAATAAAATGATTTGTAGCTAGTTCGATTTCATCAGTAGTCTTTAAACTTATATTTAGATCTAGATGCTGATCAGTATGATGTTGAAATAACTCCCAGTTAGTTTTTTTGTTACTGAGTGTGGCGGTAGGCTCTTTATGAATGACTGTTGAGCTCATGGTTGCTATTATTGGTGAGTGATCGGACATTAAGTCATAATTGGATGTGATATTGAAGTAGTTAGTTCCAAGTCCGGGATTTTGTTTTGATCAGAATGCCAATAATTTGGACTTCCGTAGATAGGAAGTTGTAGTTATTATTTATTAATAAGCTATACAGCTCCCTGCCTTTTGGAGTTGGGAGTCAAAAAATGACTGTAGCATATGTTTACTCTAGGAGAGCAGTAGATAGCAGCCACATTGATTGGAGTTGGAAGTTTTTTGACGTGAATTATCGTAGTTTGCAAAAAGTAAGATTGATATGATGGAAGTTCATAGTGTACAATTGAATTTCAAATAATAATTGCTGATCCACCGTGTGCAGTACCATCAGGATGTTGAGTATGATATATAATATAGTGAGGAATTTTAATGTATGATCTGTCAGTGTAATGTGATTCGGACACTAGTAGGATGTCTATGTTATGAAGCTTTAGGAACATTTCGACTTCTAGTTTCCTATGTATTAAACCGTTGACGTTCCACTCAGCTATCCGCAGGAAGTTGGCCATTATTAGATTAGTTTGTTAATAACTGTAGTCAGTTGGTCTTGAGGAGGCAAATGGTTGGTGAGGCAAGTGCTGACTAGTTTGTTGATTTAGTAACATTGGTAAATTGTGTTCTGTTATTTGAAAAGATTTATTTGTTGGCAATTGGCAGCTTGATTGTATTTCTTCTGCAATTCTTGGTATACATTGCAACCCTTATAATTTTCTGGGTGAGATTTTTCAAACAGAATACATGTAGGAGAAGTACTTCTTTGTTTGGGGCAAGTTTTTGTGTCGTTAGGTCCAGCACATTTAACGCAAGCGTACGGTCGATTGCAGTATGTTCTTGTATGTCCATAATTTTGACACCTTGTGCATTGCACTATATCAGAATTTTTCCGTGGAGGTTCAAAAGTACATGTTTATTGTCTATTGCTTTGACATTATAAATGTCTTTATTGTTTTCTGATGGTTCAAGGTCTATAAAGAATATTGGTAACGGTTCATTATTATATTTGCTTTTATAATGTTTAGAATATTTCTTACGTCGCGTCGTGACCTTTTTTTTAAGAGCGTTTTTAATTTCTTCAATAGGTGTTGTGTGATGTATATGTTTCATGACTACTTTGTAGGGACGGTCTTGTTTCATTTGATATGTATGATGAATAATGTCATTTTCTTGTATATATTTTATTAATTTTCTGAATATGTCAGGGTTTAATGTGTTTACTTTAACTACATTGTTTAACTACATTTAGTTGTATATTGCTCTGCTTCCACTACATCTAATAACTCTTTTGTCATCATGTCGGAATTCATTACACCGTGCACAAATATAGGCGGCGGTTTAGGTATAACTGGAGTTTTTGATTCCTTATTTATTGTTTCGAATTATCTACTGTATTACTAAGAATTGCGTATTTATTTGCAAATGTGCATGCTGTTTGGTTGTTGTTACTTGATAGCTGGTCAATGGATTTATTTATTCTTTTCCTTTTACCATCTTTGACTTTTTGCCATTTATTGACTGAGTTCTCATCATCTTCCTCTGATAGATCCATGTCGCTCTCAATGCTTTTTTTGGACTGAATCGACGACATTGTTAGGTTATGATCAACATTTGTTCGGAAATTTAATGTTGGATTTGATATTATACGATACTGACTACTAGGGATTTGTGGCGTGATATTATTAGGTTTGGACCATAATTGGTTTTGGATGCCGTTATTTGGCTACAATTTCTATATCTCAGACACGTCCAGAAATTTCACTTTTACTATTTCAATAATTCTGCAGCCACCTTCATACTTTGATGGATTTAAAGCCTTTGTTATGGTTACAGTCGATAGTGTCTTCTGTGATACTTTCTTCACTATAGAAGACAGTTGATAGTTGCTAACAACAGTTTTATATTCTTTCTTCGGAGGATAAGATTGTCCTGAACGAATAATTCTTCTACTTTTATGAACTTTTTTGGACATTACAACGTCAGCAAGTATTTTGGACTTCTTCTATAGGTTTGATACCATCGGAATTGGGTGCGATTGTAGTTACGTTTTATTCACTTCTTTACGACGTTATGAACCTCTGGAACCCCAAATACGTTAGGCCTTTGATTCAGAAAAATATCCTACAAAAATGTCCGGTTTCGCTTTTTTTGTCTTTATTTGGAGTAGTGTTGATAATGAAAGCTTTGCAGCCAAATGAACGAAGATGGCCAACATTTGTTTTTTTTACAAGTATATATTTTAAAAGGTGTACCTTTTTCTAAACTGTTCGTTCTACTTCTATTTCGAACATACTTCGTTGTTTGAGGTTTTCGCCCAAAATGAATTGTTTAGGATGGTTTTCATCAAAATGCACCCGGCAAAATTAACGAGGCGTCCTAGCAAAATTTATATGCAAATGTTAGATTATCAACTTTTGAAGTCTGAGGTTACCTAATTAACTCAGTATCGCTTCTATACCGTAGTTAATAATCTTTTGCTATTACGTTGCATTGACAACGATAGTAACGATGTTTATAATTTGTACATCTAACAGATTATGATAGTCGCTTCTTAAATTGTTGTGTAACTGTCGGTCTATTTATATCTGATACCAGACATCATTCACATATAAAATAATTGTTGGGCAATGATTGGTTCTACGATGATATTGGTGCCCAACAGTGAAATCGCCACTTTGGATCTGTTGATCAATAAACCCGCTTGAACGATTGACAGAAGATCGGTGCTTCATAAGAAAAGGCTAACATCATTTATTGGTCAATATACCTTTGTTCCTACGGCTATAGAAGGACTGGTAACCTTTACCATGCCGTCATTGTGACCACTTGAACTGTTTGACTCGAAAATGGCTACATTTACAGACGTCAAACAAGTATGACTTTTTTATGCACAGATAATTGTAGAATCATAATTTTAAGAAAAACTAGCCCTAAAGTTAAACACAAAAAATATGTGTGTTTAAATAAAATTTTAGAAGCATTTGTGGCGCCATCTTAAGAGTACAGTAAAATTATGATCAAATTTCAATTTGCAACACCAAAAACCCCACTATGCAAAATTTTGTCAAAATATCTCAAGTACTTTTTAATTAAATAAGAAAAACTAAAATTAATTTTTCCTTTGACACCCTGTATCTTAGTAAATATCCAGTTTTCGAGTATGGTTAATATAAAAAATCTTCATTGTTTTCGTCTAAGGAATCTTATATTAAAATATGTCCCTAGTTCTGTATAAAGTAATGTAAAAAAAATGATTTAAAGTATATTTGAAGTAATAAAAAAATCAATAGATTATTGTTCTATTATGATATGATAGCATAAAATATTGGGTAAAAATAAAAATAAATATTGTACTGTAACAAATTCATTAAATAGTATTGGTGTCAGACTTGGCCTTAACTTATTAAATTACATACGTAATTATTAAAGATTGTATTGCACAGCAAAAGCGGCCACAACGGAGTGATAATGGGATATCTTCAGTCACACGATTGTAAAGTCTCAGACCCCAGCGTGACACATGCTTCTCAGCTAAGGAAATGTAGCTGCGTGGTTCATACAAAAAGATACTCTGTTGTCTGCGGATAGCATAGTTGTGAGAAGAGGCCACCGGAAAATCAAACTCGTGTGAATGTATTTATTTGAGTGTATTTAATTTAAATAAATTTTGAATATTTAGTGCTCGAAATTCAGTAAACAAAAGCAGAAGGATAATCGATCGTTTTTTTAAGCAAATTTTTATTATTCTTTTGTATACTAAGTTTAGTTGATCGAGCAGAGTCGATGCACATTGACCCCATCCTACAATCCCGTACTCAACAACGGACCTTACAAGTGCAAGGAATACCATTCTCACCTGCTCTACAGACAGAACCGACCTCAGTTATACAAATTTATAGATTGTTATTCTCACTCTACAGCATCCCATCGTAAGTTTCTGTCCAGAATAATACCCAAATAGTTGACAGTATCACTCAAGCGAATTCTTTCGCATAAGCACAGCTTCCCAAAACAACTCATTTTATGAATTACCAACGAGTAAGTTTCTGCTGGCTGTCCAAAAGCAGTTAACGAGAACAGAAAGTGCCACAGTTTTAGTAACATTTAATCTAAGTAAATTTAAGTCAAGCCATTTGTTGATTACTTTTATGCCTGTAGATACATTATCAATGCTTGATCCCAAGAAGAACCACAAAAAATCGCCACTGGATCAATCAGCAAATGAAAATAACTTAGCTTCTGTAATGTTTAATTCCAACAGGCTGTTAATATATATTAGAAATAATATTGGACCAAGAATAGATCCTTGTGGCACTCCCTTCTTTACCACCATATCATCACTGTGAATGTCGCCAATCTTAACTGCCTGAGTTCTTTCCCTTAAGTAAGACACAAAAAATCTCGCTTATTCCAATCAATTTTTCTAGTAGTAGGTCATGTTTAACCGTGTCAACCGCTTTACATAAGGTATATAAATTGTCTGAATATAGTTGGTTTGTAATTTGTTTTTTTCTGCTATGTGCTTACCAATACTAATAATATTATGTTTATTAAATTCATGAGCCAGTTGAGGTTGTTGAGTTGTATCAAAAGTTCTGATTTATAGTGGTACTATTAGAATCATCTTGGACATTAGATTCATTAAGGCATAAAAAAATGTGTCCCATAGAGATGTCATGGTCAGTAATAGAACAGATCATAATAGCTGGTTCAAGAGCAAATCATAATTTATTATTATTACTCTAATTACTCGTATATTAACATAAAAAAGTTACAGAAGATTCCATTTTTCCGAAATTAGAGTACTTTATAATCAACCAAAAAAAATTTCTATCTTAAAATTTCAAATTGTCCTCAGAGGTCTAGTGTTGCATCAACTCCGTCTAAATGCCAACAAGATATAGTATCTCAAAAACTATTTTTACTTTTGAAGTAACTTGGTATTTTGAGTTTTTTTAATATGAGAGTTTTATTATATTTTGAACAGAACGGGATGGCCCAAAATCGGAACATTTGTGCAATAAAACTTGTATCTAAGCCTACTTTGCACAGGATTTATAAAAACATTTTTTATGTGAGAATTAATTGTCGAGATACGGTAATCTTCAATTATATTAGTAATAAAAAAATGATGAAACACAAGTTGTAAATTACATTTTCGGCAACCTTACTTTAAAGTTAAAGAAAATGCATTTGTCAACAACGGAAATATAATTTATAATCAATATCTAAAACAAACACAAATTTCATAAGTACAGAATTAATTGTGTTTATGTAATTCATTTTATGGCTCTTTGTTAGGAAGAATACATTTTCTTTGGGCTCTTGCAAACCCCTGTTACGTAACGAAAGAAGACATACACACCTTTTGACTAATGACCTGAGTCTTATATGCAGAACGAAAATATACAAACAAGATGGCATTGATCTAATAAAATATCCAGACTTTTTGAATATTTAAAAGTGTCCTGTCAATACACATTTTTTTCAATTTATGGATATTAGGTACGAATAAAAGTACAAATAACATGGCACTTAATTTCAATGAGCAATTCAGGAAGTGAATTGTTCCTAAAATTAGTTTTCAAAAGTACGATAGAATATATTAATATATTAATAAACGTAACATAAAACAATGAAAAAAATTGAGTAAGTGATAATAGAGAAAATGCATGAGTACAATACATCTTGAAAATTGTAAATATCAACCTAAGCGACAAATTCATCACTTTTGACCGTGAAAATGTGTAGGATCATAACTGTTGAGAATATTTTATTTTATGCATGAAAATAACAGAACTAACGGGATTTGTATTGCATAAAAATGCCGACGTTTTGACCTACTAGCGAGGGCTTTATCCAGACTAATTTTATTTAATAAAGCCATATGGGTCGTACGTTATTTACCTTCACCTCTTCCTAGAAGGAATATACAAAACATCGTTAAAAAACAACAATTAAAACAATTAAAATTAGTCAAGAGAAACAGAAAATTAATGCAATGATGATAATAATTTGCACTAAGAAAGTGTCGCCTAGTACACGTCACAGATACTTTTAGCACCTCTGTTTCCGCAGTAAAACCGTAAAATCCCAATAAGTGCCCACGGTAACAAAATATATTTCAATAACTGAACACCAATAATTTCAAGTAACATTTTGACCTATGCAAGTAACGGTCGTTTACAAAGTCCTTCCTAGTTAAATTTTTTTAAAATGTTAAACAACGGTAAACAATGGTAATAACGGTGACCGCCAATAACAAGTAGCAATCATGGTAAGCCGCATTCACAATCTGATTTAGAGATAATTTTCAAGTATAGAAAGTAAACGTGATCCAAATAAAACAAACATCTAAATAGTGATAATGTAAAGAAGATACTTCTTTGCGGAATTTTTTGAGATAATCAGTTTATGGCTTATAGGTATAATTAATTAACCAATTAAATTGTTTAAAACTAAAAGTTTGAGTTATAAGAGAATAGGAATGTAATTAAATAATAAATATTTACTTTTTGACGCCATTGTTGTACCGCAAGCAATTAGCACCAATGTTGGAATCACTACTCAAAAAGTTGCACTCAATACGATATGATACATGTTAATGGTCAGTATCTTCATCCCACCACAATGTAGGACATACTGGAGAAAATACACCTTAATGATAAGATTATCTTTTAGTGGTTTCGAATAGATGGAAAACAGTTTTTTAAGTAAATAAGATACATGTCACAACTAATACAGCAAGCATACATTGATATCAAAAATAATTCTATAATGTATATGGTTATTTTAGTCGATTAAAAACAATAATCGTTATATAACAGACATATTTAAAATCTACTTAATATGCGCAATTTCTTACTTTGTTTAATCAAAAGCAACCGATAAGGAAAAGGAATGTACGATTAGATAAAATATTTACATGTCATTAAACTTTATTACAGAGGGTCATGTCTTAAAATCTCTTCCCTTGACTAATTCAAATAAATTCAAGGCATTTTTTAATATCTCTTAATCCAACAGACAATCACGAATATGCACAATTTTAACTATTCGATACAACGAGAAAATTTCTGAAAGTGGCCAAACCGTTGGTAATATTTCTTTTTAAAATCCTCGTTCTACACCAATAACAAATCAAACGATGATATGGACCAATACTTTCAATAATTTTCAGTGGGAAATATCAAGAACAAGATTACTTTTCGATAGTGAAGATTTGTACCGTGTGTTTGCGGTTCCTATGATAACGAAAGTATAATCAAGATTGGTGAGATAAAATTAGATTATTTTTAGACGTGAAACTGGGTTATCATTATATCAACCACATGTTTTAATCAATATCTTGATCTACTTGTTCTAGAAATCCACTCGACGAAAACAAATCAAAAAATAACTGACAATTTTTCATTTTCTACATTTTTCTTAAGTTTGAGCTATTCCCATTTTAGTTTAATATATTTTTTAATTCTGTGTTGTAACAAAAAAAGAGCCTGATTAACAAATAAATGGATATTTGTACAGCGAGGTAGGCGGCTGTATCTCAGAAGTCACTCATCGTATCGACTGGATTTGAAAATTATATAATGAAAGTAGCCGGAATATCTTTGCTGGAAATTATTTTCCAGTTTCTAAAATGGTTACCAGGGGTGTAATTGCCATTTTCTGAAAAAAAATTGTTATATTAACGATAGTTAGAGTGAATGCTGTTTTAAAGCTGAGACAAATTCAAATCTTTTTGTTAAATTCTTTGTTCTCTATCTCAGAAAAGACAGAGGTGGGGGTTGGAAATAAATGTAGTTACCTCCAAAAAAGCTGAACGTATTTTATTAAACTTGGTGTCGTTAAAAGGTCTTTCCCTAGGCTATCAATCGTGCTGTGAGTGATGTAATTGTTATTGCTTGCCTTGCCACCAGATGGCGTTTTCTGACATAATCGCAAAGAATATAATTTTCTGAAAAAATAAATGCAATGATACGATTTTTACGTCATTAGATAGACAACAACCAGTAAAAATCGCATCTCAATATTTTATCAATGCTAAAATAATATATAAAACTTAAAACTCCAAAAGTTGAATTTTGGAAACCATTTCCAATCTACGGTTTGTTATTAATGTCCAAGTATACTTAATTTGTCAAATAATTGATTATTTAGAATGCTAAATGATATTTAAAATTGCTATTTTATTTGCCATATAATAAATTAGCGTTGTGTTTTTAGAATGGAAAAATGGATTAGTGCAAACGTGTATGCTAAGTATGTTAATGACAATGCTGTGGTACCGACAACGTGTCTGTAGGAACGTTGAAGCGACAATGGGACATGGACATTGATCGTAATCTGTCTTCTAATACGTCCATGGTACTGGTTTGTTTTATCATGCCCTAAGATAATGTTACTTTTGGGAGAATGAGTGGATAAAAAACGCGACCATAAAACTAACAATGAATGAAAATCATAATCATGAGTTGAGTGGTCGTTGCAGTAGTGATGGATGATCCAATTTTTGCAGTTGCGGAAATGTGGTCTTTTGCCAAACGAAATTGGAGACAATTACGTTTTGTTAATGGTGGACTTCTGGTAAAGTGTGATTAGAATGGGTTAATGTGTTAAATGGTCTGGGATTGTGGGAGCCGGGATAGAAAATGGCTAACTTTTTTCTTGAGAAGACCGATAT
The DNA here is from genome assembly GCA_030710515.1 of Abscondita cerata. NCBI lineage: Eukaryota > Metazoa > Arthropoda > Insecta > Coleoptera > Lampyridae > Abscondita > Abscondita cerata. The sequence continues at coordinate 83,776 of JALBCR010003669.1, read as the reverse complement.
TACAATGATGTGTTTGCATTGGTCTTATCAAGGTTCATGGAATATACCTATAAATAGTTGAACATTTTTTGAAGAATGGATATATGAGAACAAGAACAAAATGCATTTTTTTTCATTTGGCCTACTACATTGAAGGTGTAGTTATTGTTATTTAATTTGTTACCACAGACTCAAGAATCTAAGATTTGCGACAATTTGTCCTGTGGTTCTTTGCCTTAAATTATCATAAAACTCGCGACAGGAACTCATCAAATTGAGAGGTGGAGAACTCCTTCAAAAAACTTCAGGAATGCCATTCGATCAAGCGCGTGAACAAAATAATAGACTTCTGAAAGGAAAATGCGGTAGGGGGAATCAGAATTACTTCAAACCCAGACGACCAGAAGCGGTGGATTATTGCTGACGCTGAGATTGTTCGAATTATTGACGAATTCCAAAATTGGTGTCAGCAAATTTAAAGATTTAATTTATCATCATGAGTGATCTACCGCTTCTCAAGTAATCTTCAGATCAACGTTTAAAATTTAATCATCAGCGCGCACTTTTCGCGGGTGCTTCTCAACTCATTAACACCTACACTCGAAAGGAGTGAAGAACACTTTAAATGTCAACAAGGTTGTTGTGGTAAAGATGAATCACGGGACTCTTCCTGGGTTTATGTCCCCCTAAAGAAGAACAATTTTTTTCTTTTCTCGACAAACCCAAGCACAAAGCCAATTCAAAAGATTTCCACATTAAAAGAAGTATATTCAGTTGGTTATACATTGTGACACAGAATCGAACTGGTGACACAAAGAAATTCTTCCATTTCAGAAGGAGGATCGTTTGCAAAATGGAACAAAGTCATATTTAATAAAGTGTCTTGCAGTGACTCACTTTACCCAATTCGAAGGGTTCTACGACGTTGAAGTTTTTGATATGAGTGCAATGATCCACATGCTTCCGCCAACTTTGTGTCCTACGTTTGGGACGTATCCCGAAGAGATTCCTTACCTAGAAGATCAATTCAAGACCTGTAAGCAAATTGACGTGGTTTGGGACTCAATACTTTGATAAAATATTAAAAGTCAATGACATTTGAGAGAACATTCTCTATAGTCGTTTCTAACACAACTTGACCTTTACATTCCACTAAATTTCAAATTGATACCCCGAACTGAATTTCCCCGTTTCACATTCATAAAACTGATTTGCACAATTTATTTTGGTTTCAAAAAGTAATAATAATAATAATAATAATAATAATGCGTTTATTGACCCGACAGACATACAGTTGTCTATAGTGGACAAACTTATTGCAATAACAATATTTTATTCATATAATATCAAATAAATAAATTAAAAACGCAATTGCTAAAATCAGATAATATACATATTCTTTAACAAAAAAATTTATTTATGTGTATATTATTAAATTGGACCTAATTAGAAAAAAAAAAAGCAAATAAATTTCTCTTAATTGGACCATACGAAAAATTTTGATAAAAAATATCAAAAGTCAAGTTTACCATGTTACATAGTCTACAGAGTATAACAAGTAATACTCTTACATTGGTATAAAACCAATTTTAACCATAGTTGTATACAAAACTCGTTGATGAATTAATAGACATCGTTCTTTGATTTTTCTCAAAAACTTTGATCATGAGGAACTTAGTTCTTCTTTTTAGACTGGTAACAAAATTATTTTTTCCTCGAAAAGTTTTAAGTTGGAAATTAGAAAACTAACAAAGCATAGACCAATAATTTTCGTAAAAATATATTATTTTTGTGGATCTCTATTACCATAATGATTGCATTGCTGCTATTAATCGTAACCTAGAAATATTCTCTAATGATTTCAAAATTGTTCTTGCAATTATCAATCAAGAACTATACCCTATGTATTTTTTAAAGTAATATAAATTAAATGCCTTCATTACGACTTATTGAAAATGTAAACACAAACAATTATAATTATTAATTATAAAGTAATTTGTAACTATTTAATGAGAATTTCCTGATCCAAAATGAACATTAATAAAACAATTTTTGCATGAAATGCACAATATTATCAATGTGAGTTAAATTTAACTTTATCTTGCGAACTTATGAACTCAAATCTAAAGTTTTTACGTTTCGGGTAATTAAATCAATTCGATTAATATTTCATTTTAAAATAACAGTTCAAAAATCGATATTGGATGATATTCACGTACATTCATAAATTGATTCATTTATTTATTTTCAGCGATTAAAGTAAAATTTAGTTTTTTTATGGATTTTGTGATAATTGTTATCGGGTAATTTAATATATCAAAATTTTTATGATTGATGTGAATTGGTATACTAATTAAATACGAATTAAATATAAGTAAATGTGTTATTTTTCATAATTTCCTGTACATATTTTTTAAAATTTTCTGAACATTTTGATTTTGCATAGAATATTTTTGATTGTATTTGCATTTTACAAATTATAATAAACATTAAGTTAATGTCAGTTAATGGGGATGGGTGGTAGTAGTGCACTAAACTTTGCTTTGAGTTCCCGTGGATCCCATAAAACTTTTTTTCCACGACATACTTAGAAAACAGACGTTCCTCCTCTACAAATAGTGAGGAAAAAAAAGTCATGTTGCAAGAATGTCGCTTGGAACTTAATTAAACAATTTAATTTTTGTTACACAAATAACTATTATTATTCAGTCATTTTGTTTAATTTAGTATCTTATATTCGACTTTTAAACATTGTTACTCTACATTTACTGGTTAGAATTACGCGGCTAACAACGTTGCGCTATGACAGGTTAAGACCGAGACCACAGAATAAATCGGCGAGACTATTGTGACCCTCCGATTGTTGACTTTTGCTTTTACGCACGAAATCGTGACGAAATCCTGTAACAATATGTTACGTTTTCAATTAATAGTTTTTTTTTCATTTGGGTTGGTTGGTTGGTTTTTTAGAGAATGTTGTGTCTAACACATGAGGACAGCTTTTGTTCCACCATACTCTAATGCCTCACTCGTGAGTGGAAAAAAGAATCGCTTTCCTCACTTGTTGGACAAATAACTATTTTTTTTATTTTTGAATTCCATGTCTCTTACCTTCAAGCTGAATAGAAAGCTCTCCCATTCCAGCTCAAATATTAATTTTTCTGTTTAAACAACACTCTTGGCTTTTTTCTAAGTAGCTCAAATTCAGATAATTTTTCAGTATTCCACGTATAACATTTTTTTTAACAAACGACTCTCTTTAATATGTTTTTTACATGGGTTTTCTATGATATGTACAATTTTTCAAGCACTTACTTTGTACTTTAGAATTAATCATGTGAAAGTTTAACTGCTTTTATTAGAACAACTGTCCCATGGTATTCTGAATATGGAAATAAGGAATAACTAAAATTCATTTTTCGAAATTTCAAGCGTATGGATTTTTAAAACACAATTCATAATGTTATAAAATTTTGGGAAAGTATTTTATGCACTTAATTTTTAATTTAAATATTGCATTTTACACTTTGAAGCTATCCATTTGAATTTACAATTTCAGCACTACCTCACTCTGTTGAACGATAATAAACAATAGAATATTTGGCCCAAAAGAAGTCAAGTTTACTTTTTAACATTCGAAAGTTAGTACTTGAAGAGGAACCTTTGGAACGTGATACTAATTAAATTAGACGTAACAATTAAAATTCCTATAAGAAAACAGATCAAAAATTCGTTACTCAAACAACACCTCAATTTCACCCAATACCATTAAAAGAAAAATAAATACGCTTATCCAGTGGAGTTCTGAGACCAAGTTGTAGCAAATTACAAAAAAAAATCTTATAAGTACCTAATTCATACTGTCGTGTCGTGTGTAATGTGTTCAAAAAACAGCAATCTCATTGGTTAACTTTTTTAAAACAAGCATTAAAGTACAAATTGTAAAATTTTTTAGTTATGGAATTAGATCACAAGAAGAAAAACTAATTTACAACTTTTACTTCAACATATTTTAAGTGTCGGGTAATATGTTTTACCGAAAAGTTTCACATTAAACGGATGTATTTAGAATTTCAGTTTTGTAGATGACTCGAAAACAATAAATTTTGTATGTTTTAGGTAGAAAGTAAAAGTAATTTCAAAGCACACCAACATCTCGGATACTATTACTAACAAGAAAAACATTTTGTTCAAAAATATTTTTATGCTACAATTATTTTAGGATGTGACATAATTAGAAATCGTCAAAATCATCAAACCACGGTTATTATAAAAACTTTTAAAACTTATTAAACATTTCAAACTTCTAACATTTTTTTATCCAAAAAATACAGTGTGTCTCAATCTGAGTAGTATTGTATGGGTACCTTATTTGTTATTAATAAAGATAGAGATATGGTTAAGTGGGTAATGTTGTACAGATTTTCATACCGGTTGAGGTGCCGTTAACTAGGTTCCGAAGATATCCGAAAAAACGCCATTTTTGAAAATATCAATTATTTCACTTGTTAGGACAGCTATTAAAAAAGAAAGTACCTGAAAAGTTTCTTCACTAATGAAGTCAAACTGTAATCTACTTTCAAAAGATTATCGCAAGAATGGTTTTGAAGATAATTGATTGATGGTAGGTAAATATTTCCTCCTATAACTTTCTTTAACTGATTTGTTGAGGAGATGCACCAAAAAAACTACTAAAAACGATTTAGGGGTTTTATTGATGCCCCTCCTCAACGAAGAACAAATCAGTTAAGAAAAATAGTTAATTGAGTTTTCGAAAAATTTAGTAAATGAGCTTTTGGGCATGTTTTAAAAAAATCTTAAAATATCTTGACTATTTCAACCCTTTCTAACCATACTCAGGATTGAAAAATTTCAAATACGAGTATGTTGTTTTATTGACAAACAATATTTATCAAGTTTCATGTCTTTTAGCTTAATATACAGGAAAAATAAAAAGAATAACCTTTTTTTAAAGTCTTCGGAGGAGTTAACCTTTCCGGGATTTTTTCAAAAATTGTAATTGTAATCACAGAATCATTCCTTAAAATTTTTTGGTGTTATTTAGATACACTCTGTATAAATTGATATAAGTCAACGTAAAATCTTTGGCTGCAAAATTGTTAAAAAATGATTTTAAAACTAAATTTGTAGACGAAGAGCTGGCTACAAATTGGCACAAGAATGTGAACTGATAGAATATAGTGGCGATTTTTTCTCATAAGATTTCTATGACGTCATCTAAGCAAGAGGCCACTTTGCAGAAGTCATATTTGCTACAAGCAAGGGAGGGGAGAGGATTAAACGAGCAATTTAACCGAAAAAAAATTATCGAATATAGTTCTGCAAATTAGTATACAGTTTTATTTTTTGCTAAAATACTTTTTAAAAAATGTTTTCAGAAATGTAGGTGGTAAACTCACTTCTCCCAGAAACGATAAAGGAGTATCGAAATTGTGGAAATCGGCCAACCTAAAATATAGTTCTGCAACTTCGTGTATATCAAGATAACAATAGAACAAACCTATGTACCAATTTGCAAAAGCTAAAATGACAATAAGTGATTAAAATAGTATATTAAAGAACTAGTTTCAGAAGACGCATTTATAAGACGAGTACAGTACATCTCTTATACCGCTGCAATAGCCAACAGTTACGAAATCATTCTCATCTAACCCAAAAATTTCAGAGAAAAATTTGATTGGATTTGTCATGAAAATGATATGTTTAAAAATTGTCAGGACATTTATCTGAACACCCTGATAATAATCAGCGCCTTTACTTTCATTATACAGATTCGGCTGCTCCAGGTCCTAGTTACAGACTTGTCTGCTTGAACTCAGGAACTAACGTAAAGAAAAATTAAGAACATATTCTTCTGTACGCATGAACATCAAGCATTTATATACTACCTTAAAATTTTGAAACCAACTACAAACTATATTTTCCTTTGATTATGTAGTGATTTCATTGATAACTATGGTTCAAAGTTATAATATAAACTGAATATACATATGAAAACATCTCACTAAATCATAAATGCTATCTCCCTCATTTGTATGTACGTGAGAAGTTCCTTCAGAACAATTGTTTTCAGTTTATTAACAGAAATAGTGGATATACCATATTATACAGGGTGGGGCACTACCAACGGATTATTCTATATCATTAAAACGACAAATAATGTTAAAAATTTTAAGGTATACATATATCAAGATTATTCGAAACCACATTTTAAAAATATTTTCCATTGTACAGGGTGCTCCAGAAACATGTACTATATCAAAGTTGGGTTATTTTAAATAAATAATGTAAACATGTCCCTATACCTACTTATTTTGTTTCTGAGATAAATCGATTTTATCCTCCAAAAATGTAATAACCTCAAGATAAATAAGAACAAGCAACTTTGGTTTCCACCACCTTACTAAGAGCCTTCAACATCTCTATTGCAGTATTTATTATTATGTTATAATGTACAGGGTGTTTTTAATACTACCACATAACACTAACGACTTAAAACTTAAATAACTTGTTTAACATAAATGGAACACCCTACATTTCTGTAGCTTGTTGAAAGCTGGAACTTATTATCTTTATATCAACCCCTAACTCTGATAGTTTTCAAAATATTTTAAAATTTGATAGTTTTAAGTTTAAAGTTTTAAGTCGTTAGCGTTATGTGGAAGTATTTAAAAAACTCTGTACATCATAACATAATAGTAAACATTGCATAAGAGATGTTGAAGGTTGTGTAAACCAAAGTTGCTTCTTCTTATTTATCTTGAAGTTATTGCATTTTTTTGGAGGGTCTGCAAATCAGGTAAAATCGATTTATCTCAGAAACGGATGTAAATTGGTATAGGGACATGTTAAAGAACATACATTATTTTTTATCCAACAATCCAAAAATAAAAAAAATACAGAGTGTTCCATTTAAAATAATCCAATTTTGATATAGTACATGTTTCTAGAGCACCCTGTACAATGCAAAATATTTTTAAAATGTGGTTTCAAATAATCTCGATATATGTATGTCTTAAGATTTCTTACATTATTTATCGTTTTAGTGCTACAGAATAATTCGTTGATAGTTCCCCACCCTGTATATTATTTAAATAGTGTAAATACTTCCAATCACTATGAAACTCGATCTGTTTTAATATAAAACATTTTTTTATAAATATTTTAAATTAAGTTGTTGATACAGGGTTTCTATAAATGATACAAAAAACAGTAGGAATAATAATTAGAACGGAACGATGAAATAACTGACAGATGAAGACATTAGCATAAATTAATTATCAGTTTAAGCGGTGAATTTGTATTTATTAAACTTTCCAACACTCACCTGATGAGGCAATAATTTATAGAAACCCTATATAATTTCATTTCAAGTAATCATTTTAATTGTTTAAAAAATAGTAATGGAACGAATGCCTTTTATACAAGGAATGCATGATATACGATTCAAATGCTTTCCAAAAAAAGCACACAATTAGCAAAGAAGATTTTGCAACTATAACTAATCTGCAGGAAACTTAATTTTGTGTATATAAGTTGAATGGTATTGAAAAATAACGTCACATGAAGGTTATCATAATAATTTTTTATAAAAAAAACGTTATACAACGAATAATATAAGGTTGGTCACCTTTCAGTTTGTGTAATTAAATCTATGTTGTAATAAATAAATTAACTAGTATCTATATTAGTTATTCATTAATTTTGAAAATTAGAAGTCAATAATACAAAGTGTATTGTAGTTTTTACTCACTTTTGCGATTATTTATCCTAGACGTCCATCAGTAAGGAAAAATTAATTAAACATCCGATAAATAAGAGATGAAGCGTTCAAAACTCACTGTACTTCTGTTCCGAACTGTTAAATGAACAAACTTTCACTTTTTGTTATTAAATTACGCTCACTTCTGTTAAAAGAAACTTGTTTAAGTACCTACCAGCAACCATTCGCTACTGATTCGCATTTGAAATTTAAAAAATAGATAAGGTAAAAATTATATAATGAGAAAATCACAATCAACAACACTATTTTTACATTTTCAGCATCACAGCGTATTTGCTACTTAACCAGCAACATCCTACCATTACTCCATAATTACATCACTTACGTTCAATTTTCTCAATCTATCAAAACTGTGCGGTCTGATACACAAAAAAGTAAACAACGGTTATAAATTTACTGCAGTAAAAATATTCGCGATGATATTTAAATTCAACTGACCTTCTCATAATTATCGTCTGAATTCAAATTATAGTATGTATTCAAGAAAAATAAGAACCATTATTACGTAAACCTATATCGTAATTTACTCAGCATTTGTTATTGAAAACAAGATAAGTTTATCGTTTTTATTAACGTTCGGTCAAATTACATATGATTAGTCAATCTCACGAATTGTACTATTGTGTCACTTCTTGCAGTTCATTAGAATAATAACGTATGTAATGGAAAGTGTGCCTCATAAAACCACAGATTAAAAATTCCATAATTGCATTATTGATTGAAGTAAACAATGAGATACGCTATTGAAAAGCTTAACCATGCAATTTCTATTAATAGGATCATTACAGTATTCGGGATTTCAAGATATTGGATTAAATTCTTGTATAGATAAAAATATATTTACATAGTCATAATACTAGATATTACAACAATGCAAAATACAACAATTATTTTGTACTTGAGTAGTATATAAAGTAAATTTTGCACTGAAACGAGTAAAAAAATCCGGAGAATGCACTCAAGTGATGTTTTCATCAACAGCTTTCGCTTGTACATTTAAATGAACGAAGTATTTACTTATGACGTTGAATTGCACTATGCGTATAATTAGTGGAACTATTCAATCTACTCCTCTCGATAGGTTTCCTGTTCTTTGTAATAGTGCTCCATCGAAAATTCGACGAACACCTGCGTTAAAACGAGAATGAGATAAATTGCAACTTAATAACTTATCAATTTGGAATTCCATTGAGAACCCTTCAGCTAAAAGACTTAAAGTCCTGTATGATGGCAAAACTACTTAAGTACGGCTTTTACTGAAGTTGAAGAGTGGAAAAAATATAGTCTGGTGTTGATGTTCTCAATCTTATTCCCAATTTTTATTCATGATCCAACAATAGAGGTTCCGGGTTTTGATCAAAAAGAAAAACTCAGTCAAAAGTAAATCGCTTAAGAACAACTAATTTAAAATGCAACTCTATGTTTTTTAAATGGGGAGCGAATTATAATCAAATTGTGACTGAGGAAACGAACTAGAGAACGTTGCACATATTGTGCAGGATTATCAATTAACAAAGTTTAAAGGAGGGTATATAAACATTCATAACTTAACGGATGAAGCTGTATTATAGCCTACTAATTTGAAGGAGATCTGAGTTAAGCAATATTTTGTATTCTGTCCTGATTATTTGTTTTTCCATTATTTTGTTTGCTATTTCTTTAACCTACTATTTTTTTCTCGTCATTGTCTAACAAGCGCATGGACCTGTTCATTATATGTATGTTCTTATTTACCTTCTATAACATTTACACACTTAATTAATGTTATCACATATGAATAGTAAGGTGGGTTGGCATGTTTAGGTTTTAGTGGTTTCTAAACCTTGAAGCAAAGACCAAGACGAACCAATCCACATTTGCCCACGGTTTCGTCCCCACACTATACAGGTGATCTTCTGGGGCACCACACATAACACTTACATCACAATGCAATAATGAAAATGTACCATACAAATAAATAAATCAACATTCAACCATGATTGCAAACCGATTGATAAAATTGGGAATAAAAATTACGGGCAGCCAGATTACTTGAATTGAGAACGCATTCAATGGTATTTATATTATTTGTACCCAAAATCTACAAAATAATCAATGCAACATGTGGTGATGCCAAATTGCAGAATAAAATCCGTTAACTGTCTCTTCGCAACTCTTTTCAAATGCACACATTCGAAAAATCGTTTCATTTCACCCAAATATACAGCTTTGTTGAGTGACTTTCCGGAGGAAACCATTGTAGGTTTTTTTTATTTGGGTGTCATACCCACAAACTCATTGTTTCATCACCTCACCTGAAATTATGCTTTTGATAAATGTTTTATCTAAATCCATGTTAGAAAGTATTAGTTACCAATTTAGGATACATGGAGGTTGATGATACATGTATGTATGTATGTGAGTGGCTTCTTACTGCTAAGTCCGACACACTTTCCCTCTGCGATTTTTATCAAAACTGCTGCTTTTCCGAGCACGCAAGTCCGAAATATTTCGATTTCTCAACCTATCGTTTTTGATTTATTATATACTTCATATTTTCGGATGTTTGACAAGAAATTCTAAAATCATTTTGTCCAACAAAATTACTGCTGCTTTTGGCTAGTCCGACGGTCCAAATATGTCTAATTTATGAGGTTATGTTTTCGATATAATAAGTATATATATAGTTCGTTTTACAGGACTAGTTACCTATTATTAATACAATTCAAAGGTTATAATGCCCGACAAATTAGATGTTTCTATTTTGCAGTCCGGCAGCTCAAATAACGATGTCATGTTTAATTCAAAAAAGCAGCAGTTATGAGAGAAGTCGCAGATAGAAAGTGTGTCGGATTCGGCAATAGGAATCCTCACAAAAGTATCAAATATATATGTATCACGAACCTCCATGTATCCTAAACTGGTAACTATATCTAATTGGAACTTTGATCACGATTCCACTTTTGTAAATTTAGTTGACTTGGAACAAGTTTTGTGTCAACACATTCGAAACCCAAATTACTTTGTAAAAGGCTTTGAAATGTTCCAAATGATATGACAGCACACTACCATTATCATCATAGTGATTCTTTATTGTTAATAAACATTCACCTAATTATTTGTGAAGTTTTTATCCTGTTCGATGTTGATGGTCTTCCAGGATGAGAGTAATCTTTAAGACTTACACGACCGTTTGTCACTGTTGTTTTCGATTAAACACTCTCACCACGACACTTCCTTAACCTTTTTAACGTGTATAATCATTCCTTCCATATTATAAATTGAAAAAAAATAAAAAATTATTGTAAATAAAGTCGTTGTGAGCAAACTTTTGAACTGAAATTTTGAAAAACAAAATTTACAAAATAAATCCCTACCAGTTGCGCTATAAATTTAATTTATGTTATACATGTTTAATGGTAATCAAATAAAATGGGTGTGTGGTGAACAAAACCTTAAACAGTTTGAATACAGTTATTATTTTTTTCAATATTTTTGACGAATAATAAAGTTAATACGTTATAATGAAAAAAATGTCTGATGACCGGCCGGCCTTCCGACACTTATAAAACTTAGCATATCGGTCTTAGTTATTATAGTGCAAATCTGATTAGATTTTGGACATAATCTATCAAGCCAAAACGGCCGTTAACCTAAATAGTTAGTCGAAATTTTGCAATATTTTCAAAAATATTGATTTCACACATTTTTTCTTTAAATGCATTTTCGGATGTGTTACGTTAACACGAGGGGACACTACTGGCTATCCGGGGGCTGATTACAACTCCCATGTTTCACAATGCCCAACTGAAAAGTTGATTATAATTTCCAACTTGTGCATGTTGGGTTACAATTACAGTTATTCCAATTTTCTTCTTTAAAAAATTAGGTGTTTTCATTTGATTTGGGCGTTGTGATATACACTAGTTGGGAGTTATGACAAAGTTGAACATTATAAAAAAGTAGTTGGGAGTTGTGAAAATAGTTGAGAGTTGTGACAACATGCACAAGTTGGGAGTTATGATCAATTTTGGAGTTGGGCGTTATGAAAATTGGGAGTTGTGATATGGACCCCGATAAGTAATTACCGAGATAAGACTCGTAGCACTAATTATTTTAACAATATCTCCGCTAATATTAATGCTACAAAAAGTTATAAAAAGTTGTTAGAAATTTTATTACCTATAACTTTTGTTTAAACTATTTGTTTTTCAAAAACGCAATTTTCATTTTCTTTTTATTTTAACTCATCTTAAAGGTACGTGTGCGAGCGTGAAATTTCGTTTTGTCACGACGTAGAAAACGTAGTAGGTAGCAGGAAGAGTTCGTATTATTGGCTGTTACTTGTTTGTTTTATTTTTCAAGCACACTTTCGATACTCCTTTACACTTTGTTAGTATCAGAACGATTTGGAGTGCTGGGCAAAACACTTGTTTATTTCTTCATTTGTAAGAAGGTATTTTGGGTTTTCTATTTGTATTTTGTTTTAAGTTTTTGACATAACGTATTTTGCCGAAATCGATTTCAAAAAGCATAATTGAAAGAAAATATATAGCTTTATTAAAATTCCACATCATAAAATCAAGGTTGTATGCTTGTTTATTTGATTTATTATTAGGTACTTACTTAGCAAGTTACCACGAGTATACCAGCACCAATTTTAAATAAATTCTAAAACAAGCTTTCGGTGTTTAAGCCAATCAAACACATAGTTACAACATACGTTAAAATTCAGTTCAAACAATTTTCTAAATTAAAATTATGAAAACAGTAAAAATGACAATTTTTTGCTCAGGGATTTGGTGGCCATATTTTAAATTAAAACATTACACAATCATATGGGAGCGATAAAAGTATTGATGTTAACAAAGATCGAGAAAGTTTTCGTATAAATTTGCTTCCATTAAATAAATTAAATTACATTTAAGAGCATTCATCGATACTAGAACAATATTGTTTCTGTGAGAGTCTCTTTTTTAAATAATTGTGTTGGCAATAAGTAGAGGAATGTATTGCATAATTTGGTTGTGTTAAATGCAAGTGATTTATTTATTTTACGCATATCCCCTTTTAAAATGTTTATGAGTATTTTGATAGTCCTTCAAATAAATTGCATACCCTTATAGACACCAATAACATATACCTACATCTAATCGTTAGTATTAATACGAATAATTATATTGAACTTACCCGTCTGTAAAGGTATGGAGAAACTGGTATTTTTTCCGACATTTTAATTTTAAATTGTAGTTTTAAAATAGTGAACTTTAATGCAAAATATCTGACACATTTTCTTACACAGTGAACTGTAATTAAGCATACATGTCAAACTGACAGTGAAAATAAATTTACTAAATTTAATAAAATTTACAGAAAACTATAGAAATACCAATGTCAATGTCGAATTCAAGAACGGTACCTTTGTCGTGCAAAGGAAGCTTAAATGTGAATTTACAAAAATCACTAGGTACATGATCACTATGGATAGTGCTACAGATTTAAACATATTTACGTTTGATATTTCTTTTACCTTCAGTATTAATTACATAAATAAGCGGTTAATTATTACTAACTAATTATGAGTTTAAACTTTTGGTTTTGACCACTATTCTTATGATCAATATTGCATGTGCACTTTTGCTGGTGCACTTGAAATATTTAAATAATAATCAAAATGTATAACATGTACTGATACGAAAATCCATACCAATTCGTGGAAGAAATTGTTCACACAAGCAGCTTTCCTTCTTTGAATTGCTAGAGTAATGCGTTGTAGAAAATAAGGTGTAAAATATAAAGTATTCGTTCGTTCGACTACCTGGAACGAAAGGATCAAACAATTATTGTAAAATGTAAAGAAGTCAGTTGCAGTTTAACTCTCTAACAGATCGGTCGTACGAGAGATTTGTAATATTATGCATTTTGTGTGTTTCGTTAAATAATAACCGTAACTTATCAATTTATACCTTTCTAATTCAAACAATTCCACATGCGTTGAATAAAATAATGCGCCGAACGAGGATCACCAGTAACAGGTTTCATTGTTCCCCTAAAATATCAGTGAATTTTAGGACTTCCTCCTCCGTAGTCCGTGTGTTTTCTGCAAACGGCAGAAATTGGAAGTTACGGTCTGCAATGGCCTTGAACTTGTTTTTCTTCTTCTTTGCGACTTCCTTAGCAGCTTGCCCAGCTTGTTTTGCTGACGATTGAATGTGACTCGGTGCAAGAGTTTCCGTACATGTTGCATCCCAAACTAGAGAGAGCTTGACCTCGCATCCAGGGGACTAGTGTCATACCGTTTGAGCGCTTTTTAATGTCGCGTGACACACAGCGAATGGAATTGAGCAGTTTAGATTACAGCGATGAGAGGTTCCTACGTCTGAGCCATACCACAGAGCCACGGATATTCGGAAAGTAGTGTTGTCAGAAGAGAGCTAAGTGTTCGGGAAGGGGTGATATTCAGCCATGCACTGTTCTCCTTTTCTGTATAGCTTTGAAGAGAGGTTGCTCGTGGAGCGACGAGAAACTGATCGACTTCACGATTGCATTGGTCAAAATGATGATCCAAATTTTTTTGCTGTTCAGGGTTTGTAGATAGGCATGCCTGCCTTGACTCCCAGATTTAAAATTTTTCACTGTACAACACTTGGGTTGAAAATTGTTGTCAATATCAAGTTCACCAAGTGTAACGCTATTCAATGAAGCAAGAAAAGAAGGAGGCGCAATATATGCTGCTTTACGATTCCGACTCCACCATAAGCTATTGGTAGTGTCACAAACATCCAGTGATGTTTGCTGAAACTATTATTTGTAATATTTTCTAAGGCGTTGTCCTGAGTAAGTACGTCAGTTTGGCGATAGCAAAACATTTTTTTTAAATGGAACAGGCCACTTGATGTACAACTCCACAAGGCGAGAAAATAAAAGAGTCAATTCATCAAAGTTTATCTTCAGCACATGGGAAAGTGACAAGCAAGTGTCGGTGCTCCAAGAAGTGTCAAATCTTCTTCAACAACTCTGATTCCTAGGCAGATTGCTTCGAACTTGGAGACCACAACATCAGACTTTTCCCAAAAAAAAAGACTCAAATTTTCCGACGTTCGCTTTGAATCCCACGCGCATGCAATTGTTAATTGGAAACATAAAATTTTAAAATAGGGATTTTTGTTTCCAGCTAGAGCTCCATTGTCCAGGTACCAGAGGTTTAGCTCTGTGATTAATATTTTACTGTGGACTGAAGGCTATGGGGCAGCTGGGTGACCCTGTTGTGCTCCGACGCCCAGGAATCAAAGTTTTTGGAACAAAGAAAGACAAGGGTTGGCTCGGAGTAGCATTGCCACATGAAGTTGTACAGTTTTGGTGTATTGTCTAAGATTTCGCACTCCACAAAGTTGAAGTCGTTTGTGTAATCAATGTTCAAAACTCTTAGCCGCCAGTCTTTGGAAAGTGTTACCCACTGCTATGGACCGAATTCCACCATCCTTTTAGTGAATACACAAGAGAGTTCCCGTACAGAATTTCGGTAACCCCTGAATTGACACCACCCGCAAGCATAAAGTTATAAAGTTTTGTAATTGCAAAGACGATCATTCTTCCTACTTCTCAGGTGAGTGTTGAGCTGGGGCCGGGGACCATCTACCCTTGATAGAGAGCCATTACGAAAGGATCGGATCGCTACTAGCACGTCAAGTTCCTTAACAACTAATGTTTCGTTGTGTGTTTGTGTAGCATTGGACAGCAGGAGAGGTTTGAAAGGTTGGGGGTGTTTTTTTCAATAATAGTTCATAAGTCCTTGTGTCGTGTTTGGTCAATGTGTATTTAGAAGAAAGGATTCTGATTGCTCCTCTAATGTCCCTCTCAGAAACTTTTTGTTCAACTCTGTTCGTCTTCACCTGGTTGGTCAGAAATTTAGTTTGGGATCTTTTTAAGAATGCGTAAAGCAGTAAAGGAGAAGATCGTCAAGGCATTCCACGAGTCAGGGTCGTTTTTAGTGACACAATCCTCGATAATTGTTGTCGCGGATAGTACTAAGGGCTGTGTTGCGCTGACTGAAACGCACGTGTTTCAAAACAAGACTAGTGGGAGAGTTCAAAGGAGGTGACTTGGTCCACTGTGAGACTGGCACAATAAAGGTGGAACCACGTCAAACAGCCATCACAAAGAATAACATTATATACAAATGAAACTAAATAAACTACAATGTATATATTAACCTTTTTCCCGTAAAATCAATAGTTTTGGCGTACGAGCGCCGCAAAATGTACCCCGACATGCGTTTTGGTCATTACATACACACCAATCCCTGACATTTAATTTTAACTGATATATATATATATAAATAACAAATTTATTGTATTATAATTACTTTAACAGTTAATCAAATGAAAGTTGATCAGAAACTTATGAACAGTTTTTCAATTTTGTTGAAAAAATGGCCAAAAATAGAATATTTCTTCACTGAATTATTTGTTTAGATAATAAAATTACCTATCGAATGAGTTTAAACACGGTTAAAATAGTTCCACGTTTTCATAAATATATGGTATAAAACCAATATTCAGGGTGCTGTAAAATAAAGGTGTAGAAAATATTTATCAAAATATTTCTATGTTTAACTTGCCAGTTTTCCAATCATTGCTTAACTTAAATTATAGGTTTGCTGTCATGGAAATAATTGTTACAATTGTTTCCTTGGAAGTGACCGAAAGTTAACGTTAACCCAGAGATTTAAAACTGCCCCAGTGATCAATAGTACCTATTTACATAGATTTTTATTGTATTCACTGCTATACATAAACTATGCAAAACTGAAACGCCTCTTAGTGCAATGAACTCCTTGTTTGTACTTTTATTGCAACATTACAGTATTGATTGTTCATTGTGAAAAATTATTGCAAGTATCCCTAAATCCCTAAAGCGTGCAAGACATGTGAGCTCGCTTGCAAGAACAGTGAGCTGTTGAGCACCCAGTGTAGGAATAATTTTGATGTTCATTGCAAGCTTGCCATATATCCTGTAGATCGAACCATATAAGGGTGTCCAAGTGGCGACAGTTACCTTTTTTTTACCTAGGCTGAGATGTTAGTGATTGGAGGAGAATTGTCGGCTTGGCTCCAAATTTGCCCTGCTTGGTAAGCAAATATAAAAATGTACATTTATTGGTTAGAAAAAATTATTAATTGTGAAAATTTATGCCCACTGGGACCATTTACCTCGGCAACTCGCTCTGGGTAGTGAATTTAGTTGTGGTTTTCTGAGCTATTAGGAATTTATTACTTTTTTTGGGTTTTTATTTGTTTAGGCATCTAATCCACAGGTTTACAAATTCGGCTAATGAAACGGTCTGGAAATGTGGACGCTTCAACACCTACCTTATATAAAATGAGTTTTTACAAATACAATATCAAATAATAATGGATTGCTTCACAGTAAAGAAAATTGAAAACATGATCAAGTAACCTATACCCAAAAAAACTCTTCATTTCCAGCATAAATAATTTACATTATTAAATTTTCAACCTCTAAATGATGTTAATATCTTCAGATCTATACTGACTTCAGAAAAATTGCAACACCTAGAAGTTGTCAAACGATTTTAATGAAATTTTCAGGAATAGTCTATTTTCATTAAACAAAGTGATGATTAAAATTTAAATAAAATCAAGCTAATAGTTTTTGTTTTTGCCTGTTGTTTCCATAGCACATAGTAACAATAAATTTGAAGTATTAGACCATTTAGTAACTATCAAGTTTGCAAATTATTGTTGTTTCTTCACAATTTTATTCTGAACTTGAAAACAATGCCGAGAGTACGTCAACATCAACATTTTGTCCAATTAAGTAATGTTGAACGTGGCCGTATTATTGGTATGAGAGGCCGGACTTTCGCTAAGAGAAATTGCTCGTCGTGTAAACTGAAATGTTTCATCGGTATTGAGATGTTGGTCCAAATGGTCTGAAGAAGGGTTCAACATCGTCGCCGTGGATCTGGACGTCCTCAAAGGACTACAGATCGCGAAGAACGTCTCTTAAGAGTTTTGGCCACAAGAGATAGATTTTCAACAACTCGATCAATTGCAAATGATTGGATGAGAGGTACAGGACTTAGAATGTCAATGTCATCTGTTTATCGCCGGATACGATCTTATGGGTTGCGTTCATATCGTCCATTTTATGTCTTCCTCTTACACCACTTCACCGTCTACGCAGACTAGAGTGGAGCAACGAAAGGGTTAATTGGGGGCAAGAATGGTATCAAATTGTGTTTAGTGACGAGTCCCGATTTTGCTTGTGCGCCCACAATGGTCGTAGGAGGGTCAGACGGATGCGTGGAGAACGTAAAAATCCAACATTTTTGTGGAACGCAACACAGCCCTTACTCAAGGAGTTATGATATGGGGTGCAATATGTTATGGTAGCAGATCACCCTTGGTCTTTATTGACGGCAACCTTAACGCAGCTGGTTACATTGCTAATGTGCTACAACCAGTTGGCCTTCCATATCTTTAGGGGCTGCAAAATCCCATTTTCCAGCAGGATAATGCGCGCCCTCATACGGCAAGGGCTACAACACGGTTTTTGGAAGAATCTAACATTGCCGTCCACCCCCTGGCCTGCTCGGTCGCCTGATTTGTCGCCAATTGAACATGTATGGGATATGATTGGTAGGCGACTGGGTAATTTATCGCACTCTCCAGATAATTTGCACGATCTTCAGCAACGGATTCAAGAAACTTGGGATGATATACCACAAGCAGCTATAGATCACTTGATTGATAGCATGCCAAGCCGTCTAGATGAGTGCATTACAAATAGTGGCGGAGTAACTCATTATTGAAAAAACTTTTAAGCTTTTGTTCTTTTGTTTTAAATTTTAATCATCACTTTGTTTAATAAAAATAGACGTTTTCTGAAAATTTCATTAAAATCGTTCAACAACTTCTAGGTGTTGCAATTTTTTGGAAGTCAGTATATTATGTGATTCCTTGTGCTAGAAAAATCTTGAAAAACTTTTTAGAAAAAAGGTTAAGGTTTATTATGGTAGATAATAATTATTTACAAACCAAGTGCGGGAAAGAAGTTTTCTATAATAATCTTCCCGCAAATGGTTTTGTACAATGTTTTTGTAACGAGCAATAAACGATTAATTAACAGAAGCAATCATTTTATATTAAAATTAAAATTTAATAGCATTACCTTTGATTGATGAAATTATATACTGCTATGAGAATTGACGTTTTAAAGACCACTGTTTTTCGTAGTTTTCCGAGCACTTATGCGCGAACAAAAGCTTCCTGATTGGCTGTAATGTTACGTTAACGTCATTTCTCAAGCGGCGAGTACAAAAAATAAGATAATTCTAGGCAAACAAGCTTTTGGAGAGATCACTTGAAAGTTCAAAAAGTCTAGCATTGTTGACAATATAAATCAAGTCTGCAGAAAAAAACGAAAGTGTGACATATGGCCTCTTGGACCAACTAATGTCAATTTTACCTTACTTTTTTTACATTATTCTTGTATCTTAATTGAAAGAACCATATGTTTTATCAAAATCTGGCCAATACAAAAATTAATGTTCACCCAACCAATTCAGAAGGACCACAGAGTAGTATACTTGCTCTATTTTTTACATCCATAATACGTTTTGTAAAAGGGCCAACCAATTAGCACACATTGCCGTCTTTGCAGACCATAAAATGGCAAAGACCAAATACGGAGAACCAACTATAGTGGTCCAACTGCTTCAATAGAGCCTTCACCAAATGACCCAATCATGGAGAGTTCAACTCAATGAAACGAAATTCTTCCGTACCACGTTTACCAAGTAAACGTATAAGCAAAGGTATTAGACCACTAGTTTATGTAAACCACATCTGACATCTCGCTTCAATTTGGTCATATGACAACACAACTGCGGGATGCAACAGCAAACTCTAACAATTCTAATTTAATGAAGTGAGAATGAAATAAAGAAGTAATAGTTAGAAAACAAGATCATCACTCATATCGACAATAGTGAAAACATGAAAAAATTAAAGGAACACAAATCTTACACAAGTTCGTTAACCTCCAATAAGCAATGAAATATTGAAGTGGTTGCTAGTAAACTTAGTACTAGTATACTTAGTAACAAATTGTTAAGCATTGAAACACAATTAGTCAAATTATTGCCACTGAAATAAATTGTTACAAGTCGATTTAAAACAGTTCGTGAAGAACTTATCCGTTTGTATCGTCTAAAATAGGGAAACAAATTTAATTTAATCATATAATAATAATCTAATGTAATACACACGAGGTTTATACTTGCGTAATTTTTTTTATGACTCAAACCTATTTTCCATTAGAAAATTATTATCGAGTTAAGGGACATAGGAAAAATCACTCCATTTCGTGCCATGATTTTTGCATGCCCTTAATTATCAAACAGTTCCATGGACAAAAGGTTTTCATCAAAAAAAATTAACCAGTAAAAAATCAACCCTCTTCAACTAACATTAAAATATTACACACACCTAATTAAATTAATTAGGGTGCAGAATTTTTTATTTTTCTAATATAGTCAAAAGATGTTAGAGGAACTTACCTTTATTGTGAATTCTTATGATTCCAAAACGCACATTAGTTCGAAAACGTTTCACTTCACTTATAATAACTTCACGCCAATAAAATAACTTCAGTTGCACTTTAAATTCAAGAGCATGCAGCTAAGCAGAATGAATAATGGATTAAGATAAGAAAAATAACTGCTAGGTAGTAATAATTGTTGCGCGAATATATTTGTTACAGTTATTGTAAGTAAATCGTGCCTCCGTGAACGTAAACAATTTTAATTTCATAAGCTATAATAATTTGATTGATAGTCAATTTTTTACGTGTTTCGTGTGTTGTTTACTTTATGGGTGTAAGTACTAAATTCAGAAGTTGATTACAACATTTTCTCCGGGCAAAATTATATAAGTGCTTTGGTCATTAACTTTGAAGTTAAAGGCGAAACTGTATTATTGTAAGAATAATAATCTTTCTTATTGAACGAATTTAAAAAAATTCAAGTGTATAGAAAAGTTAAATGGAAAAGGTCAAAGCTCACATTTTTTAAAGTTGATTGCATATTATCAAAAAATTAAGCCCATCCGAGTTGTACTGAACTCTTCATCAAATTTAAGTGTTTAAAGAGGCCGGGCTAATTCTTTTATAAAAAAAATATTTGTTTAAACTTTATTTAGAGTCATCGACATTGTTACTCTAGTCTATATCTTGTAACGGCTATTTTTGATTATTTACTTTGATTATTGGGCCTGTTTGTTGTAACTTCCTTTTATTGAAAAAAATAATGAGACACAAAAGCGTCAATTGAGCGATGTAGTTTTTTTTTCAAAAATTGATAAATTAAAGTTAAATGTTAAAATAAAAAATAGATGACCGTTTTCGAGAAATTATATAATATTAGAAATTCAACAAAATCTTATTCCCGCTTAAAACTAATTTGTGACGTATGACCTCACGATTCATTTAAGCACCCTTCTCAGAACTCAGAGTAAATGTGTATTTTAACCAGGTTGTGTTAACATAAGCATACGTAAACCTAATAAAATCTTTTTTTTCGTCAGTAAATACAGGGTGACTGGTAATGAATGAGCCATACTGCAGGGAGTTGATTCTTTGGGCAAAAATATGAAGACTTTGAAAAAAGTTTTTTTATTTCAATTTTTTAGCATAGACCGCGTAATTTAAATGATATACAGGGTGATTCATAACTTTTGGGACGTAGGCTAAGGGCGAGTTATTTAGTCTAAAATATGACCATTTTTGTTAATAATTTTACTATAAACTTAACAATTCTTATCAAAATCGGCAGAGAGGCATAACTTTAGAACAAGAACATTATTTGATGTACTATTTTACAATTTATTGTAGGGGGCGCTACGTGAATGATTCCGGATGATGAAATCGACTGGTAACTTTTTTTGAGAAAACTTTTTAGTGATTTTGATTAGAGAATATGACGTAAACATCATTTCTACACAATATTGGTACTCCTGTTTAAATACGATAATTTCATCTGTTTCAAGAAAAACACAGTTGAACAATTCGTAGTGTCAGAAGAGGATTTCAAATATTACTTAAATTATTAAGGGTACGTTTTGGACTGTCAGATAATTATGCTTTTCTGTAGATTTTGATAAGAATTGATAAATTTACAGTGAAATTATTAACAAAAAATAAAGAAAAATTTTTTTTTATCTAACGTCTTGTATCTTTTTCCACAGCAATATTGTATTAAGGCATATTGTGTCTTATGGTCATATTTTGGTCTAAATAACCCGTCTTTAGCCTATGTCCCAATAGTTATAAATCACCCTGTATAAGTAAAACTTGAAACCTAGCGGTTTAATTTACGGCAAGTTATCAACGTTGAGGTAGATGTCAATGGGACTATTATAGTACAATTTATTATCTTGTAGATTTATGGCAAAATAGCGGCTAATTCTCCACTTTTTAATTTTTCAATATCGCCATTATTAAGGAAGGTGCTTTCTTAAGTTGATATTAAAACAACCAAAAATTAATTTAAACAAAGAGCGGCAAAGCTTTTTTCCTCACAACTAATTAATGCCAAAACAGCGGAAAATTCTCCACTTTTTAGTTTTTCAATATTATCGTTATTATGAAGGAAGTTGATATCAAGTTAGCGAAACCACCAAATTTTTTTTTTTAAACAATGAATTAACGGCAAAAACAGCAAATTATGGATTGGAATATATTGTCATTTTATTAAGGTGTTTCGCTAACTTGATGGACGTTAATCGTGCAGCGACCGATTAAGTTAGAAACACATTTCTATGACGTGGTGTGTTGTGTTGTGTTGTAAGAGGACATAGTATGCATCAGACGAGTGCATTTTGTATCACTGTCAATGGATAGCGTGCACATACACCTGACCATGTACCATGTGGTGTTATGTGTTGTGTTATGATACCTCAAAATCCAGATCGTCCAGATTTTTGTCACACAACATATATCATCACAGAGTGTCAGACAAGTGTACACGCGTCGTTGGATGATGTGATAATTAAACACACAAATTAAAAGAAATTTTAATTGAACATGTATAAAGACGTTAATGTTTGTATAACATTCAGTTCCTGCAATACCGGAACCATACAATCCGACAGGAAGCATGGGAAGAAATAGCCAGAAATACAAATACAAATAAAAAAAAATAATACCTAAGTTCATGAAAATAACCGCTGCCGCACTTTTTATTTCCTCTTCAAAATTTTTTGGATGAGGTCATGTTGACAAACACGTATCAGTTCCAAGAATCCCACTGAAAAGAGTAGGTATGCATTTTAAGAGGAATTCCCGTTATGTAACGTCACAACACGTCGCAACTCATCAGAACAATGTGTTTATGCCCGGTCCCAACACAGTTCACTCAATGGTAACAACATATCACAACAGAACACAACTCATCAGACAAATGTGTTTCCTACTTTATGCGTGCACTCGCATGAAGCTGTCGGATGGTTCTTACACTACACGCCAATTCTAATTTTTTTCTTATCTGAACTGACGAAACAAATCTCAGTTCATTCGCATTTTGGCGAATCACTATATCTTCAGTCTCAGTGGTTACACTAGCCTTTCCAGGACGAACAATGCGTAACTCTGCTAGTTCACTTCGCGCAATCCAATGCCTAAAAATGTGTCTCTACGAGTATAATATAATAATAAATAAAGCGAATATGTAAATACGTAAAAATAAATGGCATTAGAGGTTGAAGCTTTATCAACCAGCATACACCTACTATTTTTTCTACTCGCGACATTCAAATTATTAGTTTTAACAATTTCATTAAATAGAATCAGAAATACATCATCTCCCCGGAATGTATAAGGGCCAGATGATTCTGTATTTGCATATGAACTTCCCGAAGTTGCCGATAGGTGGCGATACGTGTAATGTAACACGTATAATATTTTAGTTTCCTGTTATTTTCACACCTAACACTCAATTTAAAATAAAAGAATAATTCAAACAAACTAATAATATCTATACAAATGAAATATTAAAAACTTAAAAAATATTTTTAAATTATTGCGTTGTTCCGTCGTGTTTCCGGTATTGCAGCGCGCAGCCATCTTTGATAAATATAATTAATTTTGAATCGATATCCATCACGACACTATAATCGCGATATTGAATCAATGACGAAACCGGAAAGCCAACGCATAACGCCATCTATCGGTGAGTGAAGGAAACACTAACACGTATAGAGAATCTACTGCTTGTATCTATAGGACGTTCTACATTCCGGGGAGATGATGTATTTCTGGTATAATCAATTTAAAAATGGGTAATGTCATGAGTAAGAAATAAATAAATACCATTATTTATTATTCAGAGTGAGTGTGCCCACAAGTCAGCTATTTGGCTCTTTACTTTTACTACGAAAATATGTCATAAGAAATGAGGTTGTCTCTAAAGTTTCAAACAAATCTAACTAAATTTGGCTTTGGGAGAATTTTTTTAAAAATGAAGAATTGGCGATTTGTTACGGGTAATTTCTGCAGTACCTTGTACAAATAGTTACTTTATTTTTTCCAAAAATCGATATACTAAAAAACCAGTCATTTTTTGGATATGGTATATTAATAAACTACACCTTAAATTTTACGCAGAATCTAAAAATGAAATCAAAAATAGCATGTTCCATTTGAAATAAGAAAGTTTACAGCTACTTCCGGTACAACCGGACGGAAGTGCTGTATGAACGAAAATATTTTGTTTGAGTTCAGTGATGTCGAAAACAAGCGCAGCACTATTTTCAGAAAATGAATAGAATTAGTTCTCCATATACTTTTAATGCACGCTCGATGTGCCGGACCCTGTATTGTAACCCTGTTTTCATTATAAAACAAACGTTTATTAATCTTATGAATTATTTAGTCAGTGAATTGTCTAGACGTCCAAGTTCACCGGACATATTATAATCATTGCTTTTAAAGACATCTTGGCGCCTAACATAATCGTTAATGATTTCTTTTTTTTTTTTTAATCCTAAAGTTTAATCATATTATATGTATGTGCGTTACTATGCAAGAGTGTGTTATTGGTTGTCGTAACTCAACAGAATAGATTGTGTTTTAGGGTCATAATCGCCTAAGCCCTCTCTGAATAGAGCTTTACCCGCGGTAGCTTTTCTATTTAAGTATTACAATACCGCAATCAAAGATACGCATACGTAACAGATTTTTTTGACAATTTTCAAAAATTATTTGTAGATATTCCCAAACAGTAGGACTTTCTTTGTAGGAGAGTAGTACTGGTGAGAAATGATTAAAACTATACCTGTACCGGATGATTAAAACACCATGTGCAGTCTTTTATCGACGGTTCAAGTAACGTTGGCCAGTCTTGGTGTTTTAATCATGTCCACCACTACAACTCCTACAAGAAGGTCCCACTGTTTGGAAGTATTACAAATCAAATAATATATAGGAGATCTAGAAATTTTCAAAAATTTATTTCTTGGAGTCTATTTAACCGATTGACCTCAACTTGGTATCATTTTATTTGTTGAATCCTTTATTTTAAAAAGAAGTTCATTTAATTTTATAAATGTAATTTATTTTACCAACCACCGAACGACACGCATTTGATGGTGGTAAATTTAATTCGGATTGGTTACAATTCCCACTCTAGGAGCCCTCCTTTAGTTGGATTTAAAAAGTAAAAATTAGAAAATAAAGCAATGCTTATCAAAATAGTTCATGTATTTATATTAGGTATGTTAGATATGTAACTCGGAATTATAAGTAATTTTAGATGCGTTTTTAATGTGCATCGAACATTTAGAAAAAGTTAAACAAAAATGAAAACAAGAAATAATGCCATTCAAAAATTAGCTGTGACTACTTGGGAAACAGATGCAAAGACACTTCGTACAGCTACAATGGTACTAGTTTATTCGACAGCAGGATATTGTTCTCCTGTCTGGGTGAATAGTTGTCATTCAAAAAGATAGGTGCACAGTTGAATTGCACCATGCGTGTATTTAGTAAAATATTAAACCTACTCCTCTCGATTGGATTCTTGTTGTTTGTAGTGTCACAACATCGAACATTTGAAAAAAGGTGTTAAAACGAGAATTGGATAAATGGGAAATGGTTGGTCAGTGCTATTTGACCAATTATTGGATATGTTGTAGCCAAAATATACCCCAACAACTTTGCTGAAGGCCCAGCATGGGGCATTATAGTCCGTGACCTCCACGGGTCAACAAAATTCAAACCAGGAAAAAATCAACTTGTGAGGATCGGGTGATGTGATACATCATTGGAAAGCTTAGACCCAGGAGCTTCTTTATGCAAAGTTTCAGGTCAGTCAGATGACCTCAGTGTCATTAAAGGTCACCATTTTTAGTTTGACGGGAACATGGTTAAGTTATATATCGTTGGATAGCTCTGACCAAGGAGATTCTCCGTTAAATGTTTCAGGTCAGTAGGATGATCTCAAGACCAACCAGACGCTATTAAAGTGTTTATTTACAATACTGGGGTCCTTCTCGGATATACTTAGCCCAGAAATCATCGCGAGATGGCAAAGGGTCGTTTGACCCTTTACAGGGGTATAAAACTTTCTTTGGCGCAGGTTCATTGCGTTACTCAACATTAACAATTATTATGTGATTTTACTAATACCCTCCTTCAAGACCGGGATCCCTACCTACCTACTTACATCTCCCTGGCCAGCTAGCTACACTTCGGGCATGCTACTACTGGCTGGGGAGGCCAGGGAATATTTAAGGGGTTCCCTACTCCCTTTTTAACTTTGGGTGGTGTTCAGGAGCCACCCGTTCTCCATAAAATACTTAGTGTTAGGTGCTCGTTACTGTATCTTTTTTATTTGGTCAAATATTTTTCTTGTTCGAATGAAGATTGGTAAGGACATCAGTAAATTCATTTATTGACAATTGACAGCCTCACATAACCGCAAGGCTTATTTGAGTGACATATAACTCTTCAGAAGGAACCTCCTTATCAAAACTTTCCACCTTGTCTCACATGTGCATGTTGGAAATAACTTGAGAACACTAGGGTCGTATGATTGACCTGAAACCTTTCACGGAAAATCTCCTTGGTCAAAAGCTTTCCAACAATATATTACTTGACCATGTTCTATTTAATTGAAAATTGTGACCTTTGAAGACCTCTGGTTGACCCTTAGGTCATTCGACTAACCTGAAACTTGCACAAAGAAGCCCCTGGGTCTAAGCTTTCTAATGATGTATCACATCACCCGATCCTAACAAGTTGATTTTTTTATGGTTTGATGACCTTTGTTGACCCGTGGAGGTCACGGACTATGCTGCCCCATGCTGGGCTTTTAGCAAAGTTGTTAGGGTATATTTTGGCTACAACATATCCAACAATTGGGCAAAATAGCACGGGGCAACAATAGAAGATCGGAGCTTTGATAAAAAAAAAAAAATTTGGTAAATCACATAAAAACAGGCCATTCAAAGTTCAATTCTATGTTGTTGAAATGGGGTACGATTTCTAATGTAATCAAATTATGAGTCAGGGTTGGCATTTATAGGTTTTAGTGGTTTTCTAAAACTTGAAGCAATTGCTTTGTCAAGACGTACCAATCCACAATCCACACAGTTTCGTCACCATACTATCCGGGTTCATATTGATTTTCTGGGTCATCATACATAATTCTTACATCACAATACAATAATGATAATAAGATACCATAGGAATAAATAAATAAGCTTAAAACATTTTTCTTTGCTGTTTTAGAGCAAATTCTGTAAAAATGACATTGTTACATTTAATACGTCTTGCTTCAATATCCATTAACGCTAAAGAAGTTTGTCTTAGTAAATTTTAGTTCTTTGTCAATTCTTTAATTATTTCAGTTGAGAGAAAAATCTTTTAGCAGAGCAATTCTAAATACTATTTCTATGTTTGGAAAAACACACTTTACCGTATCCTGAATGATCATTTCATACAGACCTATTGACGGATGACAAAAGGCAAGAGGGCAGAAGTAACTAATTTTCCTTATTCCAATTCCTCCATTACGAATGGAAAGTGACGCTATTGACCCAGTTTGTTAATCTAAAGTAGTATTTGTGAGGATCTCGAAAGATTTTATTGACGTCTCAAATCTTACCATTATTCTATCAAAACCATATATAGGTGTGGTGCACAAAGGCATGTTAGCTTCGACACGCTCAGTCTATTTTTAACAAGAAATGAGCAATGTCATGCAATTTGCTCGAAAAGCAAGGTCATTTCCATGTGTTTGGATTCCATGATACTTTCTGTAGCTTATTCTGTTAAAGGCGAGCCCAAAAGAGATATTTTCTTTTAAAATTTTGGAAAATCCGGAAGTTTTGTAAAATTGTCGAACCCATTCCTGTCCAAAAAACAGCTTGAACTTTGAGGAGTTAATTTGAAACCCAAGAGACTGGCATTGTCAACTAAGAAATCTTCTGTTCATTCTTCCCCTGCTATAGTGCCGTCATCTAAATACCGTAGACATTGAATTCTGATTCTAAGCAATCAACTATTGGCTAGATGGCTAGAGAGAAAGCCAAAGGTCCACAAGGATCCCCTTGTTGTGCACCTACTTAAGAGCATATACATAGCCTCTAAAAAACAAAGACGGTTGTCTTGAATAGCGTTGCCAGAGAAGGAGTTTTATTCTTTAGGAAAGTTGTTGCGGTGTATAC
Source organism: Abscondita cerata (assembly GCA_030710515.1). Lineage (NCBI taxonomy): Eukaryota > Metazoa > Arthropoda > Insecta > Coleoptera > Lampyridae > Abscondita > Abscondita cerata. Next base: position 55,264 of record JALBCR010003669.1, on the reverse strand, counting down.
AGCAACCTCACACCTTCCTTTGGAACCGAAACCAACTTGTTTTGGTCGAAGATATTTTCCCAAAATATCCTGGACAGAGACACACTCAAATTTGCTGCTAGTCTTCTAAAGTATTCCCAACTGTCATGAGCCTTATCTCTCCAACTTTTTTGTCCAACTTTTCGTAAAGAATAGGTGTTATGTCCTCGGAATATTTCCACTAAGCATTCGATTGGTAAGAGATCTCAAAGCCCATAAAAGTTGATTTAGAAGCTTTCTCCGTTGTTGGGTGTTATATGTGGTTGCTAGGTGAGAAAATTTAAAAAATATTAGACATTAGAATAACTTTGACAATTATTTCAGCTTTTAAGTTTTCGTTTGTAAATATATTGTTTGTGCGTTTGTAAATAAATAACTGCAGATACATTTTGACTGTGCGTGGAGTATAATAAATAAGTCACAATGATGGAAGTGCTCATGAAAACAAAGCGTTGTTGCGTAATGAATTGTACTGATTTCACTTCCAAGTGACATCGATTTCCAATAAGGGACGAAGTTCGAAATTTGAGAAAATATACAAAAACAATTGTTTAGATGCTGTAAGTGTTTAAAAAAATCGAGACTTTTAAAATGTTTCAACAATAAATGCGAAGACATTATTAGGTGCGTTTATCTAGTTTTAAGTACATTGTATGTTTTAATGTTAAATAAAAAACTTGTTAGTATTGTTTATTGAATGGCGTTGTTTCACATTTATTGCCCGTACCCTCTTTCGAACATACTGACTCAATGATTGTACATATTTTATAGGTAAGGTTGACGTTGAACCGAGTAGCGTTACGAGTGAAATAGTATTATTCATTTAAAATGGCCGAAAATAAATTATCGCCGGAAGATCTCGACCAGTTTATTGATCTTTATTATAACATGAAGTGTTTATGGGATGTTAGATGTAAAGAATACAAGGATCTTACTGCTAGAAATAAAGCTTATGCTACAATAGCTGGTATTTTGAACATATCAGTGGAAATTGTAAAAAGATTAATAATTTGCGATCGACGTACAACCAAGAAAAGAAAAAAGTTCTTTCGTCTCAAAGAACAGGTGAGTTTAATAAAATAAGTTTTTCTTTTCAATTAATACCTATTTTATTGTTGTTAGGAACTGGCACAGAAGATGTATATGAACCTTCACTACCGTGGTTTAGTAAAATGAGATTTTTGGATGACGTTATTACACCGAGAAAGACAATATGTTCTCAAGAAATCTCTAAAGTAAGTACATAGTAATAATATATTATTCATTTTAATACTTTTCGAGTATAATTAAATTTATATATGTGTCCATTGAAAATTTACTTGCCCTTCATTATAAAAGTAATCTGCAAACTCTTCACGAATTGATTTTGCTAACATGCTGTAATTGTTACTACCTTGATGTTCAATATTTCTTATATTCGAGGGTTGACCTTCGTTTTCAAATGTCTTCGGATTTTCCGGAGTTGTTCCTTTAAAAAGTTATGTAAAAGCACAAGCTGATAGTATCACTTTATCAGTAGTATCAATGTTTAGGCATATTGGTCTTCTAAATATCCTAAATCGAGCAGTAAGAATTCCAAACGCATTTTCAATTATACGACGTGCACGACTTAAACGATAATTAAATACTTTCTGTTTGCATTCAGATTGGCACTTCGGGAAATGGTTTAAGTAAATACCGCGATAAGGAAAATGCGTCATCTCCAATTATTACATAGGGCATAGGCTTATTTCTTCTCGGTAAACATTTGTCTTCAGGTATATTTAAGGTTTCTTCTTCTAAAGCGGTATACAATGAACTGTTTTTAATATTCCTCCATCAGAAATACGGCCATTGCAACCCACATCAACATAAATAAATTTAGCATTTGCATCAGCTACTGCTAACAAAACAACGCTGTGGAAACCTTTATAATTAAAGAAGTATGAACCTGAGTTAGGTAACGCTTCAATTTGGATGTGTTTGCCGTCTATTGCGCCTAAAGCGTTTGGAAAATTCCATTTCAACTCAAACTCTTTTGATAAATTGATCCATTCCGAATGTGTATTTGGAACCTACAAATGAAATTATTAATTACAGGTTTCTCAAGTATCTGGCAACGAGACCAAAGAAAAAGCACCAACTGCGATAAATCACAATGAAACTCCACAATCTACTTTTTGAAAAAGCGACGAGTTACTAATGACCATACAGCAAATAAGGAATTTGACGCTGCTTTAAAACATTTAAAGAAGTATGTGATGCCGAATCATCAGAATTTGACAAATTTGGTGAAAGTATCGCTTCACAATTAAAAAATATGCCTATAAAAGATGCTTTGGAGCTACAACTGGAGCTTCAACAAATCATAACAAAAAGAAGATTAAAATTACTGGAAAATGGACACATTTCTGGAAATAACTTTATTACGCCAATAATTTCTGAAAGTGAAAGTAGACCTTCTACCTCATTATCAGACAGGTATTCACATACAAGTAGAACCTCTACCTCATTATCAAATAACTTAGAATATGCATATTCTCCGGATTTTGAAATTTCATATGAAGATTCTGGCACCTGTACTAAAGATTCAAGTAATGCTATATACATAGCAATGGAAGGAGCTGATATTTTGTCAACACAAAATAAATTTTGAATAAAGATTTTAATTCATAGTTTTACTTTTTGTAACTTACCTTCATATACCTTGGTTGTAATTCTCTATACAACGCTTCACATACTTTTGGTACAAAATTGATATGGTAGATGCAGATATACGAGTCAAATATTCCAATGATTTGTAACTATCACCAGTAGCTAAAAATCTTAAGGTTGTAGCTAATTGCAGCTTAGAATGTATGCACCTCTCATTTGCGTATTTTGCTTGCTAATGTAAGGCCTTACCTGGAAATAAAATATTATTTTTTGAACCAATATATAACTTGTTATACTTACCATATCATGGAGCACTAAAAACCTGCTATGATCCATTCTTAGAAAGTTCTTGAAACCATCTCCACTTTCAGTAAGTAATTCTGTTAAAAATTTTTCCTCAATTCCTACAACATCTCTTGCCTGTAAGGAGTTTTAACCCAAATTCGCCTTTTTTTATTAACGTTATCGCGTTTTTGTTTTCCCTTCATTAATAATAGCAAAATTCCTAGCATGGCAGCACGTTTTTTTTAGTAGGGGCCATTTTAATACAGTTTAATCGTATACGATCACGAATTAAATGTAAATAACATTCGTACTTTTATAAGAGTACTCGTATCCGAGTTACTCGTAAATGTAAACGCCGCTTAAGAATTTTCATTAAAATGTGAAACAAAAAGAAGGTTGATGTAATGTGCGTTGCTTATTTCATTCTATTTTCAAATTAACCGCCACTTACATATTAAGTTATGGATCAACCACTTGGGGGCGCTATTTTCACTCCATTTGCGGCTACGTTTATACCTATTGTATGTTATGTGGTTTTACATAACACCTCAATCACTAATCTAAAAACCATAGTTTCACAATACGTCAATTTGACAAAAACTACTATATTTCCGGGAATAATGGCCTTAAATGGATACACGCCCTGGAACAACAATTTGGAATTGGTTTCCTTTGGAGAGTGGGCAAGTGCAAAACGTTTGCTCGAATTTGTTAACGCCCAAGGCGTATTAATTTTTAAATATACAAACAACGCCAAGAAACGCTACAGTACTTGAATAATACTATCCATAAAGCGCCTTTTAGTAAAATTGACAGATTTCCTGAAACCGGTTTGTTTGTCGATTTGGACTTTGGAGAATGGGAGAGGATGATGCAACAAGTGCGCAACGCACTTTATTTTGAGGATCCAATGGAACGGACTGTGGACATACAACCATGAAATTTAACGACGCGTTATGGTCGTTTTCTAATGGGTTGAACAACATTTTCATCAAAATTAGAAGAATGGATGGGGTTTTCATTCGTGCTAGTTTCGAAAATTATTATGATCTTACTTGGAATTAACCAGTATTGAAAGGTTATTATTTGTGAGTTTAATACTAAAACTGGGAAGATGTTACTTTTACTTATAAAAATATCAAAATTATAGTTTTTCTTTTTGTTACCCCATACACAATATTAGGGCAAATAAAAGTTTAATTTAATTCAATACTCAATTTTAAGCTTCAACTAATCATTCAATTTGAACATATCTGAGTGCTATCCTGCTGCAGTTACAATGTAGCAAATCGAAGACAATGTGGGCGGAGTAAACACTTTATGTAGCACCTCCATCAGTTGCCGTCTCATTACAAAATCCCTGGAAGTAATACGACTAACAGTTATCTTAATCGTACAATTAGAACATCTGTGAAAATGTAAAAAGTATTGAAAACACATAACCAAATTTTAAAGAATTTTCTCATTCATGCTATACTTAAAAACCAATAAAAAATAATATTTAATTGCATACTGAAGGTTTCATTTGTGCACTATGTAGTACAATCATTGTTTATTTTATATATACTTGTACAATATAAGCCGAATAAGGAAGTTCCATGCAATCCGAAATGACATCATTAGCTTTACTTAGCACTATTACGAATTTGAAGAACAATAACGCTTTCTAAAACCAAATTTTTATAAAACGTCTGATAGTTTTAAGAATAATTAATATTTAAACTTTTCAAAGAGGAAGTAGTAATTTACGATACAAGTAACGTTCTATACTTTTTTCATGACTAACACAAAATACTAAAAATTGAAAATTACTTTACTTCAGCATTGGAAGTAATGTTACGGTGGAAAGGTTTCTTTTATGACTTGAATTGACAGTTAGATACATGCCTTTTGAAAGCCGTGAAGTTTAGGTAATACGTGGCTAAAATTTGATTAAATTGTAATTGAAATAGCATCTTTAGAATAAGCTTTGTATAATCTGCTCTATTAGTAGGCAATAAATCATTTTTTATTTCTAGGGATTTTCTGATTATCCTGGATAGTAGTTGTTAGTCCTTGAACTTCGAGGAAGCTAAAGTTCTATCAGGGACTAACAACTACTATCCAAGGATAATCAGAGAATCCATAGATATTATGAAAAATAAAATTAACTTCAATCGAGAAGATGGTTACCGATTAGCAACACGTGAAACTAACTCTTCACAAAAACAAAGAAAACAAATGTCACCACAAAATTAGTCAACACCAAACAGAAGATCAACCAATCATCGAAAACGAACCACCCGTCACTGATCGACATCAACCAACCGTAGCGGAACATAGGTATATAACGAGGAGCAGAAGACAACAACATCAGTCTTTAGAGTAATTTCTGAAGAAGCTAACAGCATGGTTAGCAAAACGTCAAGCAGAGAACGTGGGAAGGAAGGACGAACACGGCTCAACCCGGAAGATAATAATCTCTTTTCGGGAAACATTTTTTTAAAATTATTTTACACCACTTACTTTACAGTGACAATAATTGCAAAAATGGAATGTTAAAGTATTTTATTTTGAAACTGTCGCATAACTTTTCATCTTATTATATAATCTATTTGTAGTTTCAGATAATGAAGGTTTAGATGCTGTACCTTTTTTGATCCCGATCTTGATCCTGCCCTCCAGCGATGAGGAAATATTAAACAGCATTGCTTCTTCAAAGGCAGAAGTAGAAGCCGACATGACACAGAAACAAAAAAAATGGAAGCGCGAATCAAAAAGGTTCAGCAACAACAATCAATCATCAACATCATTTGTGACTATTGCTCAAAAACAACACAGGTTGAAAATACACCGCAACAAGAACTTGATACGTTCTTTAAAATTGATCAGTTTGTTGAACAAAACAGAGGAACAGTAAATGAACAGGAATATATTGACACTCAAAACGGGGATTATATTTGGACAAAACCCACTGGAAACCATCCAGTTTTATCCTATTCTGGCCAAGATAGAACACATCCAAATTACGCTGCCGTCTTAGATAACGAAATGACTGATCAGACAAATTTATACGCAACACAAAGTTTGTTAGACGCACATGACATAGGTAAGTAAAGAATCAAGATTACATCAATGGACCCCAACAGATATAAATGAAATACTTAAATTCATTGGCCTATCTTATACATATGGGTTTGGTCAGATTGCCTTCCATAGACAAATGTTGGAGTAACGATGAATTATATAAAAATGTTCTAATCCCTAAAATCATGTCGAGAAACAGATTCCAGTTACTATTGAGAATGTGGCATTCTCAGATAACAACAATTGTCCGGAAAGTGATCGGTTTTATAAAATTAAACCGTTGTTAGACAAATTAATCGCAAAATTTCAAGAGGTTTTTACTCCTGGGTGCACTTTTGTTTGGATGAATCAATTGTGCCTTTTCAAGGTAGATTGTTGCTTAAGGAATATCATACCTCAAAAAACTCATAAATTAATATGAGAAATTGTTCAAATTGTGCAGCGATAATGGTTACACATGGAACATACGAATTTTATTTTATACATTATATTACTACACATTTTACACATTATATTACTACACAAATCTCGAACTAACAAATATTTTACTAGACAGGAAAACACATTATATTGAAACGTCAAGAGCTAATAGACGAGGAAACCCCAAAGAAGTAGTTTTAAAATTGAAAATAGGAGAAATTTTTAGTTTGGAAAACGAGAGTAACATGCGTGCTAAATGGCGTGACAAAAGAGATGTCAGTCTGTTATCCACAAAACATAGTACGGAGACCGTAGAAGTGCAAAGACGTACTGGTCCCGTAAAGAAGCCTGCAAGAATTATGAATATAATGATGCAAAATCTTCAATTGATCAATCTGATGAAATGTCAAGCTACAGTTCTCTATTACGCAAACTCCTAAAGTGGTATCGAAAACTGGTAATAGAATTTCTTTTGGGTACTTGCATTGTAAATGCGCATATAATTTATAACAACTCCCGCCGAAGAAAATGAAAATTACCAAACTTAGGAAAACGTTGTAAGGGCCCTTTTCTGTGTAGAAACGAGAACAGGAGAGAAACAACGTACCTCGGGATATTCCAGCACCTCGACCTCTGCAAGGTCACACACTTCTTAAAATAACTGGAAAAATTGATCAAATGCGAAAATACTGTAAAAACTGTTATAGTAAAAAAGTTCGGGAGAAATTACAAAAAACCAAGTAAAGAAAGTGGTTACATATGACTCGGCGGTCGGCAGTCAACCTGTTCAAATGTTATTTTTACTGACATCTGTCAACATTGTCAGTTTAATTCCTAAAGTAGAGGGTCATGAAAATTTTAAATTAAATAAAAATTAAATACAAAATTTAAAAGCTTTTAAATTAACAGTATTTATTTTTTCAATTAAACAAGCTTTAATAATGCAAAAATTAACAAATAAATCCTGAAAATGTTTGTCTTCGTATCCATACAATATTAGAGCTTTTGTTCAAACTTGGCGTACATTTTGTAGCACCATAGATAGCATCTCTGAGGTAATCAGTTGACATTTGTATATAATTCGTTCACATAATTTTTCAAAGAAATCGGTGTGGTGGAATAAATTTTGCCTTTTAAGTGGCCCCACAAAAACAATCTAATGGGGTCAAATCTGGTGATTGTGGAAGCCATTCTGTTGATCGATCCTCTTCTCCTAATCCACCGGTCTATTGAGTAAACCATTTTTAATGTTAAAAAATTATAGCCGTACATCACCCTCTGATTAGAAATATTCACAGTCGTCAGCACTGCCGTCAGTAAAAATAACCTTTTCAATTAAAAATTGACAAACAGAGCCTTTTTTCATTGTTTTTCTACATGCCTCAATTTTTCTCTCTTAGTGTGTGCGTAGTTAAAATTTAGTTGTTTTAAATTATAAATAATTTTTCAAAAAAATTACTGAGCTAAAATCAGAGAAATAAGGGCTTTCAAATGATATATAACTCGCCCTATCATCCCTATTAAGATTCTAGTAGTTGTTTTCACAGCGCGAAGAAGTGAAACAATGTAAAAGTAAAGCCCAAAAGACGTGACTGGTTTTTGATTTTCCGAAAAACATTCCAGTTAGCCACAAACTTCTCCGTTACATTAGGCGTTGGACCACTCTGTATAACTTCATTTATTAATTGACGAATTGATTAAACCATTTCCAGATAGAGATTTCACACGATAAATCCCGGGTTTGATTCCAATTATCGTAGTGTTCCTTTATAACATTTGTAATACATTAAGTAACTTAGTCGACAGGTATGTAAAAAGCAGTTAAGTACATAAGTCGATTCTACAATAAGCCAAGTAAATAAAAATCTAGAATCGCCTGCTGCGAGTTGGCTTATAATTATTGAAGGATCGACTTATGTAACTGCTTTTACATACCTGTCGACAAAGTTGCACCATTTGCGTAAGTGATCGCTAACACGAGTCGAAACTAGGAATCGCAAAATTTATAGATTGATAATACAATTTTGTATCTGGGGTTTTATCGGGTAAATTACTATCCGACAACTCTTCACCAAATTCTCCATTACGGATTAATAAATAAACGTGAGCCTTTAAGTGTAATAAACCTACAAGGTTCCTACGCGATAATTTATTACTGGAACAACAGAAGTCTCTACATACGTATTCCTTTACAATTAGTTCATTTTTTAAATATCATATAAACAATTTCAAGAAATCATTACTCGGTATAATCAGTGGTTCACACGCGCGACTATTAAAATGTTCTATTAAAACAGAAAGATCTGGAAAATATTGGAAATCCAAACTAATCTAAATTGATAAACAAATGATACTTATAAACAGTTCAATAAAACATGTGTCGCTAGAGTAAACTTCTTTAGGTTTTAAAATAATTTTATAATATACAGGGTGGAAAGTTTTGTCTTGGCTCAAGGAATAAGTTGGTACAGTACTGCAGTTTTTGATATATTATTAAACTTTAAAGCACTTTAATAATTTATTTAGTCGTATGGTACATTTTAAATATTGTATTGTGATGTAAGTGTTATGTATGGTGCCCCAGAAGATCAGTATAAACCTGTACAGTATGGTGACGAAACCGTGTGCAATTGTGGATTGGTTCGTCTTGGCAAAGCATTTAATTCAAGGTTTAGGAAAACCACCAAAACCTAAACATGCCAACCCTCACCCACCCCAGTATTCACATGTAATAATATTAATTAAGTGTGTAATGTGATTGTGTTTTGTGAAATTAATTATTAATAATTAAACAAAAGCTCTATGTAATATCATCCGACGTAATTTACACATTGTTAAAAAATGTAACTTGTTGATTGCTGACGGCGTTTGCTACATACAAGTTTTGGCTGACAATGATATTTACATTTTTGAAGTACTTTCAACGGTTTTTAAGAGTTAACGCTCCGCCGACCGATCTCATAGCGAAATTTTAATAACCGTTAATTTACTGTTTACAAACTAATTTTTATAAATTCTATACAACAGTTGCGACATGTATAATAGTTATTTTACAAGATTGAAGCCTTAGGCTCGCCAGATATTATTTTTATTTACTCCACAACCATGACATAATGTCAAACCTCTTTACCCAACGATTGTAGAAAATAACAATTTGAAGTTTTTAAGCAGCTGAGAAAAATTGTATTTTTTCTTCATGCGACATTAAAACTTGAACTACTGGTAGACACTAAAAAGACTTTTTTCTTCAAGCGACAATAAAACGTCATATTATTGAACTACTGGCAGACGCTAAAAATTCTTTTACTGTCTAGACATTAAAAGCAAAACAGTTATTTTGTTTCCACAACTATTTAGAGGTTGGTACCTCGGTTATGTCATATTATGAATGTAACAGTAAAGTACCAACTTGATTCGTCGAGAATAAAAGTCACTATAAGACTCGAGAATCTTGAAAATTTGAATATAACACATAAACACTAGCAATAAACGCTTGAAGAAAAATAATATATTTCACTTGAGTTAAAAATATAATTGTTTCGCTTAATTTGCTGTCTCGGCTAACACCTCGCCAGCAAACTTTTAAGCTCAACAATTATATTGTTTAACTCCTAGTAAAATAATCTACTATTGTTCTCCAAGCGACATTAAAACGGCATATTATTTAACTAATGGCAGACGCTAAAAGGCTTTTACTGCCTAAACATTAAAAACAACAGTTTTTTTGTTTTTTACAACTGTTTAGAGATTGGTACGTCGGTTATGTCATATTATGAATATAACAGTAAAGTACCAACCGGATTCGTCGAAAATAAAACGTCACTATAACACTCAAGAATTTTGAAAATTTGAAAATAACACATGAAAACTAGCAATAAACGCTTGAAGAAAAATAGTATAGTTCACTTGGAGTTAGAAAATATAATTGTTTAACTCCTAGTAAAATAATCTACTATTTTCTTCAAGCAACATTAAAACGGCATATTATTAAACAACTGGCAGACGCAAAAGGTGTTTTCCCAGTAAACCAAATACTTTTATAAAAAGTTCTAAAGATTTTTTTATGAAGTTTAAAATCTTATTAAAATTCTGATGTAATGATAATCTTCTTCCTGTAGAATTACGAATGTCTGCCACAGCAAAAGTATTAAATACTTCTCACAGAGGTTCCAATGAGTAAGTAAAACAAAAGAATTATAAGCTTCACAAGGAATGTAAGCAGTAAACATCTCCATTGATAAATCAATGATAACAAATATTCGAAATACAACATCTTTAGGTGTTCAACTGGACGAAAATTTAAATTGGTCCCTACATTGCACGTCACTAGCCAACAAATTGAATTCCATCTGTTATCAAATTCGAAATCTAAAATATTTTATCTCCATAAACAGTCTTATCGATTACTACAACGCAAACGTTTTTCACCAGAATTTCATATGGTATATGTTTCTGGGGTCTCTCATCTTCTTCCAAAAGAATATTTTTAATTCAAAAACATATTCTGAGAATAATAGCCGGAGTTAACTCTAAAACTTCCTGTAAAGAATTGTTTATAAAATATGGTATGTTAACTATAACAGGAATTTATATAGTGGAAATTTGCAAATACATTTACTTGAATAAACATAAATTTACTAAACAAAACACGATCCATACATACGGAACACGTAACAATAGTAATTTTAGCCTATCATCATCTCGAATAGAGGTCACAAAACTTAATCCTAGTGTAATGGAATTAAAATATTTAACAAGTTACCGGGAATAATAAAATCAAGTAAGTCCAAAATAGTTTTTAAAAACAAATTAAAATATTTTATAACTAGTATATGCCCTTACAATATTAATGATTATTTATTGTCTACTTAGTAGAATTTTAAAACTTTGTTTAGATATATACACATATTTTTGTTTTATACTTGACGCTTCTTATACATGTTATACATCTCTAAAAGAATAAATATACTATTATTATTATTATTATTATTATTATTATATTTTATGATGATTTTGTTAAGTTTATAATGTATACTTCACAGCTTTAGTTAGAGTATTATACAACTTCTTTTGTATAATGATTTAAGAAGTTGTATAGAATTCCAAATTAATACTTTTTGAAGACTGCTGATAAGTTTTCCAATAGAAATTGTAAAAATTAGTTTTGAAAACTTCCCACCCCATGTATCAGTAACTGGCAAATTATTTTAAAAATCGCCAACACGTCAAATTTACTTAAGGTCTTAGTCAGTACCTCCGGAGGAGGAAGATGAAATGTTACAGTTATAAAGATACTGAGGATGGGAAATTATCAAATTGATACAGATACAGATACTAGAGGTTATTTTATGTCAATTTAACTGAAATTACCTTAATCCGAAAATGCTTCCTAAGAGAGCTACAGCCCACTGAAGAAGACATCGTTATAAAGAGTTTTCTTTAAATCATTCAAAAATCTCATTTCTTAAAAATTTCAAATTTTGTATAATCAATAAAATATTAAAAATGTTTTATTTTTACTCTTTTGTATCTGACACCAAATTTTAAAAATTCAAGAAAATTTTCATAAAATTGTCCTCTTTTAGAAATCGATATCATGAACCGTTTTCTAGAAAAACTTTTGTGTGTTTCTAACGCGTTTTCGTGCGTATTCCTTTTATGTCATTAAAATTTGTTATGCGTTTTCATATCAATAGTATACAAGCATTATGCATAGGTACTCAAGAATACTTACCTCGTAAAGAGAATAATATTGAAACAAAAAGTTATTGCGTATAATTATTAATTAATGATTAAACAGTGAACTTTAAGTTTTACCAAAACACTTTCACTCACTCTCATATTGATAAAGACCAAGCACCAAGTGAGAAAAAACCACGTAATTAACTCTTCTTTTCAGATTTCGACCGCCTAATTCGGTGGCAACGTAAAATTTAACTCTGTATCCACAAAACTGCTAAACATGGCCTAACCATTATTCAAAAAGCGAATCATATTATTTTTATAAAATACGTTATACAGGGTGTCCCACGGTGACAAGACATTAGACATATTTCACAGACTACTTCGATTTGAATTTTGAAAATTTGGCTTTAGGCGTTGTCGAGCATATTCTTTCAACTAAAATAATGGCGTCCACCTTAACGCTTCCGGTTGTACCGAAAGTTGACATCATCTTCGTTATTTTAAATGGAACACTCTGTATATTATTGAAATTTTGGATTCTACGTTAATTTTTAGATAAACTTTTATTAAGGTTTCCTATTTTTAAAGTTAACCGTTTTTGAGATATTTAATTTTTTCAAAAAAAATTTAAAAACACTTCCTAATTTAAAGAGATGTGTCTGTTACAATAATAAAGTTAAAGAGATAAAATTTATAGGGGACACAACTGAAACTTATCTCCCATGATTTCATAATTACTTAATTTCATACATACATACATACGATGAATAATTTTGTTCTCTTTCGAATGGTATAATAGTTCCCTATACCTATCTTCTCTGGTTTTCAAGGTATTTACTGTTATTCATTATTTTCCATTATTTAGCAATAAATAAGACTCAAATAAGCCTTCACTGTATGATTGTGTTAAATTGACAACAATAAACTGGTGACAGATTAGGTGCTTCTTTTGAAGTTCCACTAAAATTTCACAGCCATTCTCGCAAGAAATTATGCGAAATCCGTTGACTACACGAATAACAGTAAATACCTTGAAAACCAGTACAACCGGAAGCGTTAGGTGGACGCCATTATTTTAGTTGAAAAGAACATGCCCCAAAACGCCTAAAGCCAAACTTTCAAAATTCAAATCGAAGTAGTCTGTGAAATACATCTAATGTCTCGTCACCGTGGGACACCCGTATGTAACATTCTATAAAGGTGTGTATTGGTTGCATTATAGATTCCCAAGCGTTCTATGTTTTGCTATTCTCTAAGATGACTTACTTAGCATTTAAGTTAAGGTTATTCTACTACAAAAAGTCCAATAATGTTATACTGGACTTTTACTAGTTGCTATTCATGTTAGTGTTTTAAAGGTATTCTTTAGCTTACAGTAACGTCTTAAAGAACACTAGTAAAAGTTACATTAAATACTCCCAAGTAACCAAAGTTTTGAATTTTTACAGATGTCTGCAACCTCACTGGTTGACTGGGTTACTGTCTAAACATTAAAAGCAACAGTTTTTTTGTTTTCACAACTATTTAAAGGTTGGTACCTCGGTTATGTCATACTATTATGCAACAGTCAAGTACCGACCTGATTCGTCCAGAATAAAACGTCACTATAACACTCGAGAATCTCGAAAATGTGTAAATAACACATGAAAACCAGCAATAAACGCTTGAAGAAAAAATAGTATATTTCACTTGGAGTTTAACTCCTAGTAAAATACTTTACTATTTACTGTCTAAACATTAAAAGCAACAGTTCTTTTACTTTCATAACCATTTAGGTTGGTAGCTCGGTTTTGTCATATTATTATGAACATGCCAGTAAAATACCAACCTGATTCGTCGATAATAAAACGTAACACTCGAGAATCTAGAAAATTTGAGAATAACGCATGTACCCCAACAATAATCGCTTGAAGAGAAAAATACCACATTTCACTTAGAGTTAAAAAAATATATATTTCGTTTAATTTGCTGGCGAAGCGTCAGCTTTTAAGCTCAAGAATTATATTGTTTAACTTTAGTAAAATAATAGTATTGCGCGGCTAGCCGATGAAAGAAATTCCGGCAGCAGATGTTAATTTTATTATATTTAATTTAATGTCATTGTTAATTTAATGTTTTCACATTAAATACTGACGATGATATACAGGGTGGTTCACCGGGAACAGCTGCGATTGTTTATGGAAAACTGTACGTTGGAAAATTCTAAAAATTTGCGAACATACCAAATATTTTGAAGATGGGAAACTTCCGGTTTTACCGGAAGTATGTATCAACTTGCTTATTTTAAATGGAACATCCTATATATTAAAACATTTTTAGATTTTACGTCAAATTCTAGGCATATTTTATGTACAATGTCACATTCCTCACCTCAATCGTTTCTGACTTATTTAATGTTTCATGGCAAAATTGGCGTTTGCAGACCAAACACTAATTTGAATAATCATCTATTCAAAACATTTTTTACTTGATTTGTGTATTTTTTTATGTTAAGCTGGGTCCGTTTGAACAGTATTTGTGCAAAATTGTCAAAAAAATTATAAAGAGTGTTTGAAAATTGGTATCAAAATAGTAGTTTTGAAAATCGTCAAAGGTCAATTTTTTCAAATGGAACATACCGATTTTTGTATTTTTATCTTATTCGTGGTCCAAAATAAGGGTAAGTTTGTATAACATTAGTTATTCGAAAAATCGGTACTTGTTGACATTTGCTTCGGCAGAGCCAAAGTATTGAAAGTTTTATAATCTTTCTTACTGCGCTTCGTGGTGGTTTTCGTTTTCTGGTTATCGGGCAGTAAACGTCTCAGACTTTATTATGTTCTCCATAAATAATAAAGAAATTCAAATGATTTTGTTTGTATAGTTTAGGCGGACCGGCATGTTTGAATTGAATTCTCGACCACCAGCACAGCCAACTAATAATAAATTAACGTAAAAAAGCATCTAACGGGTATTTGCGTTTGAAAACTGTTTATTTGCCAATATGTCAACAAGTACCGATTTTTCGAATAATTAATGTTATTCAAACTTACCCTTATTTTGGACCACGAATGAGATAAAAATATAAAAATCGGTATGTTCCGTTTGAAAAAATTGACTTTTGACGGTTTTCAAAACTACTATTTTGATACCAATTTTCAATGAATGACCCGTATTGACTTTGGTATGTTCGCAAATGTTCAGAATTTTCCAACCTACAGTTTTTCCATAAACAATCACTGCGGTTCCCGGTGAACCACTCTGTATAGTGTCAAAACTAATCATATGAATAAATAAAGTATAATAATACTTAGTATATTGGCATTGGTATTCGTTTGTATAAGTTGTTATTATATACTAAAACGAAAAAAGCAGTTCCAATAACAGCCAAAAACTTTATTTTAACTTTGAAAAGTTTTTAACGATTATTCTTCACTTTAACGCAAATTGGGCTTAAGGTAATGAAGAAAATGTATTTGGCTCTATCCGATGCAAAAAGGTTTTAGAAACAACAATCCTTCCGCTAAGGCAGCCATGTCAAACATGCGGCCCGCGGGCCGCATGCGGCCCACTGAGCATTTTCCTGCGGCCCCGAATCAATTTTGAAAACAGCCATTTAATGCGGCCCGCGAGCCTGTTAAAAACCGAAAATAAAGTACTGTGATGATGAACTAAGATTCGCGCTCAACCTAAAAGCCTGGCTTGTTCCGAAAAGTTCTATCGCGCGAGAACACAGATGACGCTACCTGAACATTCTGGAAAGAACTGTCGAGAAATCACAATCCGTATATAAGCCAATATCGCTCGATTTAGTTCAGTTGTTCAGTCAGTTATGAGTCAGTTGCGATAGAATTGCGAGTTTAGTTGCGTACTTATTGTTACAACACGTAACAGTACTTATTGTTATTTATTTCGGGTAAAGTTTTTAACATGTCTGTTTCAAAACCAAGTGGAAGTAAGAGGAAACTTGGAGATGAGCATCGTATCTTTCAAGAAAAGTGGGAATTAGAGTTTTTTTTGCTGTGAAGTGAAAGACAAAATTATTTGCTTGATTTGTAACAGTACAGTCGGTGTCCCAAAATTATATAATATAAAACGTCACTATGATAGTCATAAAACTAAGTTTGACAAGTATACAGGCATGATTAGAAACGAAAAGTTAAAAGAGTTAAAATCACGGTTAAAAGATCAACAGCTTATGTTTACACGTCCAAAGCAAGAAAATGAATCTGCCGTTCAAGCGAGCTACGTACTGTCGGAGTTGATCGCAAAACACTCAAAACCATTTGTTGAAGGTGAATTTATAAAAAGTGCCTTGTAAAGGCCGCGGAAATTGTAAGTCCCAGGAGCGTGAAGGCTTTTCAAAATATATCCTTGTCCCGGAATACTGTCGCTGAAAGAGTTACCGAGTTGGCTGCCAATATAAGCGAACAGATAAAAACAAAATCAGACTCTTTCATTGCATTTTCTATTGCCTGTGACGAGTGTACAGATGTGTGTGGTGTGGCGCAACTCGCTGTTTTCTTCGTGCTGTTGATAGAGATATCAACGTTTATGAAGAATTGATGGAATTAGTACCATTGCATGATACAACAACTGGGGAGGATATTTTCAATGCTGTTTATGGACTTCTGCAAAAGTACAATTTAGATTTGTCAAAACTGTATTCCGTTGCAACAGATGGAGCTCCTTCAATGACTGGAGTAAATAATGGCTTCATTAAAATATTACAAACAAATATCAGAGAAACGGGCAGTGACAAACCAGATTTTCATCATGTTCATTGCATAATCCACCAAGAAGTTTTATGCTCAAAAGTGATCAAGTTGGAAAGCGTTTTAAAGTCAGTGAAAAAATGATAAACTTCATAAGGTCACGTGGCTTGAATCAGCGACAGTTTTGTGCGTTTTACGTGATTTAGAAAGTGAGTACACTGGTTTACCTTATTATGCAGAAGTGCGATGGCTTTCGTGTTCTATGGTTCTCGATCGGTTTTGGAAACTCAAAGAAGAAATACGCCTTTTCATGGAAGTGAAAGAACAAGATGTCAGCTTATTATCCGACGTACCTTTTTACAAGATCTTTCATTTATGGTAGACATCACAAAACACTTGTCGGACTTAAATACGAAATTGCAAGGACCACGTCAAGTTATAACAGATATGCATGATCATGTTTCAAACATGATCATCAGCTTTCAAGTGTAAGATGATGCTGTGGAAAAACCAGTTAGCGGTGGATAATCTGTCACATTTTCCGACTTGCAAGGCGTATCAGAAAAGTACAAGTGGCCCAATATCATACAAAATGTATACAGAGAAAATGGGAGTCCCAAGAAAACAATTTTTCTTTATTTACTGGTCTTTTCACTATCGATATTGATAAAGTTCCCCCTCACTTGCAGATGGAAGTGATTGAGATTCAGTGTCAAACCCATTTAAAAGAAAAATTTGATAGTGTTGGTACATTCGAATTTTATAAGTACTTGCCTTTTCAATACCAAGAAATGAGAAAAGTTGCCTGTAAAATCCTGTCAATGTATGGAAGTACCTATAAGTGTGAACAATTATTTTCTTCGATGAAAGGAAACAAGTCTCCCGCAAGATCGGGATTGACGGACGCACACTTGGACGCAGTTTTAAAAGTTATTTCCGCCGATAAATTCACGTAAGTTTTTGTAATGTCCTTTTATTGGAAATTTAATAAATATACTTCTAACATAATAGTACTTTTTTTCGTTAAGATTTTCAGTAGTTTGTCTTCTTTAAGATTAGGTTTTGCGGCCCACCTAGTCTATGGTCTTCATGCTTTTGGCCCACCAGTGACTTTGAGTTTGACATGGCTGCTTTAAATCCATCATAAAATAATATATCAATGTTTAGTATAAATTGAAATCAATGTGTTGACAGTCGAGATATATCGTGGGTTTTTCTAGTGCATGGAAGAGACTTCTCGTCGAGAAGTATACAATGTTCGTCTATATAAAACATAAACGTTAGCATTAGGCAGTTTCTTTTTTCAAAACATTTGTAAAATAAATGACTTTCTTGTAAATGTACAGAATATATTACAAAGATAGTATTAGTATATGGTAGTTATTAAAGTAAATTATGCTTCTTTTAGGATATGTTCAATGTTATTGGTTTAAGAAAACACCATGTTCATTATTCCGCCGGCGCTTCAATTGTTAAGCCTTTGAACATCTCCTATAAGGTCAAAATAATTTGATAAACTACAAAGAAATACACAAAAATCATAAAATTATGAGAAAGTTCCAAACTTCACGTAAAATTATTGTATCAAACTTAAATCAATAATTCTTTAATCGAGTATTTGGTGGAATTCCTTTTTTCTGGTTCATCAAAGAATGCAATCTCTACAAAAAGCATACAATTTTTTTAAACAAAACCAGCCACATAATTAGATTCAATTGTGTAGGCAACAGTTTTTTTAATTACTTCGGAACGTGGAATGGAATAATTTCCTAGTCAGTTTGCTGTAGCGGACTGTGATAAAAATAAAAATAAACGTATCTTTCAAGTAAGTAACTATAAAATTCAAATTTATACCTTTAATAACACATCTCTTAACATCTTCTTTGCAATTGGCACGAGAAGTGTGAATATAAATTTCATACCAAAACACTTGGTGCGTTATACACCTTAGCCGTTTAAAGTATTCGATAAAAAAATAGTGTATGTACCTCGCCGAGGAGGTGTTTTCCGGGCCTTTTGAAGTGATCGGATTCGACTGCGCCTAGCCCGTCTATCTTTTCCATCGACCCGAAAAGCACACATTTTTTCGGCTAAGTACACAGTATAACAAATTGAGCTGAACGTTTACAATAACAAAAGGGAAAGCACCAAAAAATGGCACCAAAAAAATATACTCGGACACGTGTTTCAATAGTTACGCTATCATCATCAGCGAACCGATACTAAAAAAAATAAGCAATAGGAAGCTTATACAGTATGTCTGTAAAAGTTGGCAACATAATTTGGAAAACTTGTTTATTATTAATTTTACAAAAAAGTTATTCGTTTTGCATGATTTAAAATGCAATCATCAGATATTACATTTTTTCAGTCGTATACGGCTTTGACAAAAATTATGATTTTTTATTTGTAACAATATCGAAAACTGTAATTATGGAAAGTTGTTCGAAATAAGAAACTATGTTTTTAATGTGCAATTAACTACATTCTTTTACTTAAAATTTTTTTTATAAATTTTACTTAAATTATCGATACCGAATCTTGATTTTTTTGTTTATTACAAACATTATTACTTTTCCGTACCGTTCAGAAAGTATTAAACAAATTTATTTATAAAAATCTAAATAATACACCATTAAAATAAAAATACGTCAACGAAATGATTCAACATATCCGCCTTCTCTGTCAATTCAGTTACATTTGCATTGTTATGCTAGACAAAAAGAAAAAATATTTTTTATTTAATTGAATGTAATTTCATATTTGAACGTAGTTTTTAGTTTGATCAACTTTGATATTGTCAATTTATAAAAGTACTTTACTCTTAAGTAAAATTCATATTTTTTGACAAACCGTGATACGACTGTAAAAATTTAATATCTGATGATTGTATAATTTAGATTATTTTCCTAAAAATTGGTTTAGATATGTTTAGATATGATGTTTTAGCAGTCATGGACACTAAACTTGACCGCCTCAACAATTTGTAGAAATTTTAAATTCAAAATTTGAGACGATCAAGTTTACCTATGAAACAGAAGCAGACATTAAGTTACCATTCATAGACACTTTAGTGACAAGAAATGGAAACAAACTAGATATAGATATTTATCGTAAAGACACTAACACTATGAGGTTTATAACAAATGATTCCAACCATAGAATGCAACATAAACTTGCATCTTTCAACTTTTTGATTAACAGATTATTACATTTCCCATTGTCAAAACAAAACTTTGATAAAGAACTGCGAAATATTAAGCAGATTGCATCATACAATGGTTTTCAAGAATCAATTGTCACAAACATAATTAGAAAACATAAACATAAGTTAAACATTAGAAACATTACTACGTTAGGAACTAGTAATAGCAAAATAGATAAGAAATATGTCAAATTACCAAATTATCCCACATACACAAAAAAGTCTTCAAAAATATTTTCAAAATTTGATTATAAAACAGTAATCTCTAGTAGTAACAACTTGCAAAATCTTTTAGGCAATACGAAAGACCTGATAGAAATGTGTGATAAACCGCGAATATATAAAATAAATTGTAAATACTATAACCAAGTATACAGGGTATTTCAGTGAAAGCGTGCAAAAAATTAAACAGGTCATAGAGGATGCTCTACTGAACAATTTGAGGTAGGGAACCTGGGGTCCGATAATTCAGCTTAAAGAGATATGGAAGTAAACTTTCTATCAGATTGTCTATCATTACCGTACTGTTTCCAGCTTATTTACAAATAACGTGCGTACAAGTTTACATCTACTGTGCTGTTTATTTGTACTATGACGTCATGATGCACGTTTTCTGTACTTGCCCATGAGGGCAGGGTCTTGTCCCATGGCAGAACATGCTCTGAATCAACAACAGACCCATTTATTACTCAGTGCTATTCAGAGACTTTACAATACGATGGAGCAGTACCGGTACAGTTTCCGTGAACTCACTGACATGTACGTTGTGTATGGGGAGGTACAAAGCAGTGCTCTCGCAGCTGACAGTAATTATTTGACAGTAATGTGATAGACAAGTTTAGTCCCATATCTCTTTAAGCTGAATTATCGGACCCCAGGTTCCCCTACCTCAAATTGTTCAGTAGAGCATCCCCTATGCCCTGTTTAATTTTGCACGATTTCACTGAAACACCCTGTATATAGTACAAACCAAGAGACCTATTAAAACTCGTTTTAAAGAGCACTTAGCTTATGTCAAATATCATCGCTCAGATAGGTCCAGTGTTGCCATGCATATGCTTGAAAATGGCGATAGAGTAAGCGACATTGAATTAATTAAGAGGGGTAGATAATAAAAACAAACTTGATTCTTGTGAAAGACGTCCATTAGATTTTTCGGAATGATTCAACCTTATATAATAATAATATAATAATAATAATATGTATATTATAACAGGTATGTACACACCCAATTACAGAAATAATATGAAATTTTTGTGAAAGAAAGTAAATTACAACTAAATATAAAAAAGAAAGAAAAAATAATTAAATACATACAAGATTCATTCCAACTCGATATAAATTTAAAAAGAAAAAGAATATACTGATGTGACTTTATACTTATTATGAACTTCCATACACGTACACAGTTATAAGTTTCTAAAATAAATCGAAAGCACACTTTCAATAAAACTGGTCGAGTTAACATGAATATCACACTCGTTACTTATTTTATTGTAGTGTTCGCATATTTTGCGATCGGAGCACTTTTAAGCATATCAGTTCTGCTAAAATTACAATAAAAACAGGCTGACGTTCTACAATGAATACGTGGCACAAGAAAGTTAATTTTATTTAAGAGATACGAACAATCTATATTGTAATGGACCAGGCTGTGAAGGAATTTGACATAACATACACTTCGTCTTGATTCTAGTGTGGTCAACTCAAATTTTTGCAGTAGCTCGTTGTGATCAAAACCTTGGTAGGGATAAACTCCGTCAATTGTAAAACAAACAAATTTTAGGAATCGACGTTGAACTTTTTCCAGCATCTGTGTCTAACTTTTAGAGCGAGTCGCCCATATGAGTGAACCATATTCGAGTAGCGATCTTATAAGGGACTTATATAACAGAATTAACACTCTGGATTTAAAATCACTTTTACAATTACGATAGATAAGACCAAACATTTTATATGCTTTCGACACAGTATTTTGTGTATGTTCTCTAAAGTTAAAAATGTATCAAAAGTAACTCCTAGGTCTTTTATTGAATTTACACGAGACAAGCTAACTTCATTAATGGAATAATTAAACTGAACAGTGTTAACTTTTCGGGAATAGGTGATAACGTTGCATTTTGAAATATTAATGGTGAGTCGATTTCTGGCACACCATTTTGCCATTTTGTTAATATTATTTTGTAAAATTAAACAATCAATTGGTGAGTTAATTGCAGAGTAAAGTTTTATGTCATCGGTGTATAATAGAATGTTACATTGTACTGCAGAAGTTATGTCATTAATGTATATAAGAAAAAGTAGTGGTCCTAAATTGGAGCCTTGAGGTACACCGGAAGTTGAATGAAATGAATTTGAGACAAAATTACCATAACAAACGAATTGTTTTCTATATAATAAATACGACTTAAGCAGCATTAAGAGATTGTTAGAAAAACCCAATGAATCAAGCTTATGTAACAATAAATAATGATCTATTTTGTCAAATGCCTTTGTGAAATCTGTGTAAATAGTGTCTATTTGTTCCTTATTGTCGATAACTTCGGCTACAAATTGACTAAAGCATGCCAAATTAGTAATTGTTGAGCGTTTTTCACGAAACCATGTTGTAAAGGAGATATTATATGTTTCACCTTAAAGTATAAATGTTTAACTAGCACCGTTAGTTGTTTATATTCTCTTTATCGCCGTTTTTAAATATCGGTACAATAAATGTTTGTTTCCATATGGTAGGAAAAGTAGAGGTCGAAACGATAAGAGAGAACAATTTATGAAGAGGTTTGACAAAAATATTCGCACAATCTCTTAGCAGAAAACTGGGGATATCGTCTATGCCCGAAGTGAAATTATTATTAGAGGATTTTAGGACTTCAGAATATCTTTTCGGAGAATTGATCAATTGCGATTATCTTAGCATTAGTGTTTGAAAGTCTTTGAAGCTCAGATGTACTACCGTTGTTGATCAATGTAAACACTAGAAAAAAATAAACCAAATGCATTTACAATGTCTAAAAGGTGACGAGAGGGTTGTTCCGTTGTAAGACATAACACCGGGAATGCGACTAATCCTCTTTTGTTCCTCACGAATGATCACAATTCTTTGGGATTTACACTAATGGAGACTTGAACAGAGCGCAAGTAATTATTGTAGGCAACACGAATAAGACGCTTAGACATATTTCGGTATAACTTAAATTTATTCAAGTAAAATATAATTTTGTGTGATCTCCACTGCTTATGAAAGTAATGTTTCTGTTTTAAGTAGTTTTTATTTCAATTGTAAACCAAGAAGGATAATGGTGCTTGCTTCGAGTGTGAGGTTTGTGTTTTGGGACATATAAGTTCAATATTTCGTAAAGTTTTGTGTAAAATGCAGTGCAGGCTTCATCTTTTTTCGACATGTTGTTGAGAAAGTTCCAATCACACTTCATAAGAGCGTCATATAATAAAACGAAATTTGCCTTTTTAAAATTATATCGTACACTTTCAAAGTTGTACTTAAAATTAGGCGTAGCAGGGGTTGATACTGTCATGCTAATGTCCAACGCAGGATGGTATAAATCTTCAATACTAAGCAGTTCTCCGATTTGTCTATATCACAACGATCGTTTCTAAATACGAGGTCAAGAATACTGTTATGGTTGTTAAAAATTTTATTATATTGAGTAAATTCTAATAGATTTTGAAAGTTTTTAATAGAATGCTGGCCGTATCATTAGTCGATGTTACAAAAGCTGGGATATTAAAATCTCCCATAATTATTGATTTATATCGTGAAAGCGCGATAAGGTTGCTTAAATGTTCAAAAATAGTTCGTAGTCTGACACACATGTACCTGGTGGTATGTAGAGAACAAAAGATTGATTGAAGACTTAGAACTGAAAGTGATTTGCACGCCAACTATGTCTATATTTATCACTGCATTAGTAATGACTGTAAGATCCGGAATTTAAAATTAAAAGAGTCACTTTACGAATCCCCACTGCTACTCCACCACCCTAGACTTACCAGTATCAACAAAGTTACGGTTCTTTCTAAATACTACATATTCTGGAGGAAATACTTCACTATCGGTGACCGCTATGACATCATAATTAGAAACTAACGCATTGTTGTAAAACTCACTTAGTTTTGAACGTAGTCCCCGAACATTTTGATACACAATACAAAAACTTGTATTTTATAATTATAATTGGGTGTATTATTCAGTTTAAGTTTGACTTAATGATTTTTGAGTACCTTTATGTAACGAATTTTTAAATTCATTTCGCCATTTGCAATTCTTTGAAACATTACCGTTCTTAATTTATTGTAAACTTCAATTTGCTTAGGTGTTTTATCAAACGCTATTCTAACATTTTTGAGCTCCTCATGATGTTGTAAACCTTTGCATGTTTAATTATGTTGAATACTTGTGATTCTTTTTCCAGAGATACTTTAATAGGACGTGGACGTGAAGAATTATGATTGTAGCTGCCAAGTCTATAAATTCCAGTTATATCAACATTGGTTAGATGATTAGAAATACGGAGTACTTGATTAACGATTGAACTGTCTCGAGTTTAACGTTCGGTTGCATTGATAGAGTTGCATTGTTCAATTACGCCATGTATAATATTTTTGCTTTTACTTGTCGTTCGTTTATTTCATTCACAACTTCTTCGAAGTGAGATGCAAATTTATTAGATTGTTGAATAGAATCAGCTTGTAAGTTATTGATTTTTCGTCTAAATTTGCGGTTACATTGGTTATGGATTTTATGTGTTCTGTGAGCTTAGTTTCATGGGATGTAATAAGATCTTTGCATGATGCTACTTCTAATTTAATGTTATTAATCTGTGACATAATAACCTGTTTCAGCGCATCTTGTGATTCGTGAATTTCTGAAATGTCACCCGCAATTTTCTGTTGAGAGGCAGCCATAAGTTTGATATCACCACGTAATAATTTAATTTCCTCGAGAAGACTGGTATTAAAGATATCAATAGATTTCTCTTCTTGGGTAGACGTACTACGTAGAGAGCGTACTGAGCGGCAATTGTTACAATTCCATGGTTTTTATTGTCGTTTGATAATTTAACATCTTCTATTTTCAATCCGGTACAATTAACACAAAAATTTCTTTTACAGATATTACAACGTATAGATAGCGTGTGTGTAGTGTTTGTTGTACAAGTAGCGCATTGGTTAGACATTTTTGATGATTTTTCGAAATAATTTCGGCGTATGTAACTTTAATAGCACACTGCCGTTTGTTGTCTTGCCTATGCTTTACTCTAGCTAACTTTTACATATGTTCATTTTGAAAATGCTAAACAGCCTTGACTGTTTACGCTTATCTAATTTACGTTTATACACGTTCTTTACTGGTATTTAACATGAATGTCTTTTTAATATTGAATTAATCTTACTTGTGGATAATTAAGCAATATTTGCATTATCATTCTTTATACCACCCTTCACTTTCTTGTTCTACCACACTTCACTGTTTATAAACTTCTCAAACTATTTAAATTTTACTGAGCAAATGTTACGTGATGTTATGAAAATGAGAATCAATGAGGAGTAACGATGCGTGACACGCATATAGTATATATAAGCTTCCTGTTGTTTTTATTTTTTGAGTATCGGTTCGCTGATTATGATAGCGTAGCTATTGAAACACGTGTCCGAGTATAGTTTTTTTGGTGCAGTTTGTTGGTTTTGTTACAGATAGACGCTGCAGTTTAGAGTTCCATTCCTTTGGTTTGGACCTTTACAGTCAATAAACAACTGAACCGCGTCTATCCAAAATAGTGATAATTGAAAGCGCAAATTTTTAACTGTATTTGACGTTTAAATAACTGAAATATGTCCACAAAATGAATGTCAAAAAATTGTTGCATGTAGAATATGAAATATTTGGAAAAGTTCAAGGTAAATTTTAAATAACTATCTTTTTTATGTAATGGGTACACATCTAAGTATTGCAGGTGTATATTTTCGAAAGGTAAATTAACAGAAAATCAATTCATAATGATCAGTCAACGTTTTAAGCATACAGAAGAGGAATCAAAGAGATTGAATTTAACAGGTTGGTGCAAGAATACCGCGAAAGGAACTGTGTTAGGTGTTATGGAAGGAGAAGAATCGAAAATTAAAATCATGTACCGCGTGGTTTATTAGTACTTATTAAATAGTAAAGTATTTTATCCACAGGAAGAATTGGTTAAGAAACGTAGGTAGTCCGGCGTCCAAAATTGTAAAGGCAGAATTTAAAAAATGAAAAAACAATAACGAATTTTAGTTTCAATGATTTTTTCATAAAAACGTAACTTTTTTATATAGTATAGTGCTCTTTCAGTTCAAACATTAAACAAATCACGAAACCTGATTGAATAAATTTGTTCATTCATGACGAGTCTCATTGTCGGTTATTTTATTTTGCT
This sequence comes from Abscondita cerata, assembly GCA_030710515.1. NCBI lineage: Eukaryota > Metazoa > Arthropoda > Insecta > Coleoptera > Lampyridae > Abscondita > Abscondita cerata. Next base: position 28,829 of record JALBCR010003669.1, on the reverse strand, counting down.
TGAATCTCTGCAAGATACTACGTTTACATGAACAACTAAATACCGGTGTTTAGGAATGCGAATTAAAATATAAATGTAAACATTTCTCAATTCGCATTTGAACTTATAATACGCATTAAATTGAAAATAGTATATTAAAGAACTAGTTTCAGAAGACGCATTTTATAAGACGAGTACAGTTTCAAAAACGAGCCGCGAAGCGAGGAGTTTTCGAAAGTACGAGTCGCCCAAAAAATGCCTTCTGAAACGAATTCTTTATATTATTTTTTCTATTTTGGGCTTTTCAGATTGATTTTAAAATAAAATTTCGCGAGTTTTTAAATTTAGGGAATTTTGAAGTGTAATTGCTAAGGTGGCAATAATTTCATTAAACTTTGGTTTAAATGCTAGTTTAAGTTTAATTAGTACATTTATCATGTTTCATTTTAAAAAAGTGGGCGGAAATAATAAGTAGATAAATAAATCTACTAAACATTAATTACGATTTAAATTAATGCACACCGAACGTAATGACAGCTTGGACGTTATCAGTGTTACCACCGTTCGGAATCAAAATTGTTCTATTTCTATAAAAGAACTCAAACATCTATAAAATAACTCATTTGGGTGCTTTTATAGCTCTGTAAGCTTGACCCAAAATAGAAAAATCTAATTTAAAGGGAACATTCGTATTATCCTAATTTGCATTCTTAAACACCGGAATTAATGATTCATGTAAAATGAGTGTCGGGACCACTTCCATTGAAAATAATACTGAAAACTTAGAAGGACAAAATGAAGGTATGTTTTTTTTCAAAGGTTATACATATCTGATTCCAGAATTTATCGACAATAATAATACCAATGTTAGCAATACAAGAAAACTAAAAACCTAATAATGAAGTTACAGGTAGTGCCCCAAAACCTCGTAAGAAACAAAGAGCAACGTGAATTTGGAGAATTCAATTAACACCTCGCGAGCTAGTGAAAATCTCTCTCCATATAAAGGGAAACTATTATATGCTATTATGTATAAAGAAAAACTAAAATTCTCAATAGAATAGCCACGGCTTTGTAAGAATTTCTAGCTGCATTGGAGATGAGTAGGGATTACAGAGTTAAGAGATTAGAGTGCATTATGTATGATTTTAAATTTTGATTTTCACATTTTGCTTCATTTGATTAATTAAAAACGCCATTAAAGGTTGAATGATTATGCGAGATGGCGTGTAGTGTAAAACCTGATGTTTAAGTAACCTCGTTTTTAATCAAATCATTGCATCTTTCGGATTATGCTGCGGGTTTGTTAAAATACTATATATTACGCATACTCTGGTGTATTAGGAACTGGATTACAAATAGGCGTTTGCAACCACGTTCTCAAGGGGTAACCTAACCTGAATCTCCAAGTAAAAAATACTTCATGTCTTTTTATTTATACAACGCATTGCTTCTTCTACTCTTGAGTGACTCAAGCATCGTGAGTACTTTCAGGAAACCGATGACACCTGGCATTTTGTATGATTGTTGTCTCATCGTCTCCAATTGTTTCAAAGTATTAGAAAACTCACTGTGGAGTCGAAGATGACAGGTTCATTTAGTATTGACTACTTGTTATCCACCGGCTCACCGACGCCTGACTAACAGCACAAAAAAGTTATAACCAATTGGGGTTTGGTATGAACCAGTATCAAAGAAGTTTAATGCAAAACACCTTGGTTTGTTTTGAGATGGTTGTCCTTCTAGTGGGTGCTTTTAAAATTCATCCAGCATGTCAATTAAGTTCTGTAGCTAACTCTTTTAGTTAAAAGGAAAACTTTGATGAACATTCTGTCACTTAGCATCTCGAATGCGTCCACTTGCCCGAGCAGCCATTTTTTCTGCCAGTTGCTCATTTTCAAAAGCTTGAATGGAAATTAATTCTTCTACTTTAAGACCAGCACAAACAATACGTAGAACAGAATTAGCACTTTTGATAGCAAAAAGTGATAAATTTTACGAAAAATTTGTTTCTGTTGATTATTAGTTGAAATAATCGTTTAGCAAAAGTCCGAATACACCTTTGGATTTTCCATAGAAAAAATTTCTAATTTTCTCCTGGGAAATAATTCCATCGATTTCAATTGGGCCCTGTGGGATGATGGCAATAATGAGCTTCTCCCACATTCACGAAACTTTCATCTAATCAAAAGTGTCTTTTACCATTATTTACAACCCAAAACCGTTATTACGTGCGATATAACAATTATGATATAGGTGTAATAAAAATTAGTTTTTGTTAAAATTTGTATAAATACGTACAATAAATAATACAATCATCTACATTTTCACACAAAACATAGTAAAATGCTACATGAAGACACTTTGAATTTTTTATTAATATGGCTACAACTTACATTTACATTCTTTAACGTTTAATAGAAAATGAGGAAATGTAAACTTCGTAATTGACTTCTCATTCTTAAAATCCGCTTTCTGAATCTGTGATAATGGACTGCCAACAAACTGCAACCAATTTTTCCTACAACAAGAATATTTAATAATAAAGTGAATGCAATTAAACACAACTCATTTACAAATAACTATACCGCATAGAAAATCTTCGGCATTGGGCGATTTAAATTATCAATCAATACAATCTGATGCACCAAACCGAATAATTCAAGAACATTCAAGCAAAACGAGTGGGAATTGAACATTAGATGAAGTAAATAAAATCAGAATTCAAACTAAATCACATGATCACCAAATCTTAAAATTCAATTACCCACCTCTTTGGCATTCTTAACGCGTACCCTGAGTCGATTCCAACTTTCTCGATATTTTTAAGTAATTTAAAGTTCATAGAAAAAAGTTAAAAGTATTTAGGAACGGCTATTTTTAAAAATCGGCTTAAGTTTCGAAGGTCACATATTGAAGTAATTATTTGGTAATTAAAGTTTTGAAACTTTGAAAATTAAGCCAAGTAACACTTAAGTAATACTTTATCATTAACCAGTTCATGGTTTTTTTACTTGATGCTATGAGCGCAAGGAGTCTAGTCTACATATTTTATTTTTGTAAAGAAATGTGGATCTGTGTTATGTGACAATAAGTAAAATGTTTAAAATTAATTAATTATTCTTATTTAAAACTAGTTTCGACCTGGTAATATTAATTCAGGTCATCTTTAGTTATGTAACATCAAAATCAGAAATTTAAATTAAAAAAAAAATATGTGTGTTGACATTGTTAGAATTAAAAAAGTATATAATTGTTTTTAGAAAACCACCCATTTTGATATGGATCCTTATTTTGCCCCAACTGATGAGATAATAGAAGAAGAAGTCAGGATCTTGCCGCTTTAGAAATTATTATTTATATGCGGTTAGGACCTAAAACAATATTAAAAAACTAGATTTGCAATTTCCAAAGTGCTGTGCGAGCGGCAAACTGGTTACTTATTTTGTAAAATATCTTCTAAAATACCCATCCCACGTCAAATTTGATTGATTGATGAAGTTAGAATAAAGTCAATTAGCTTTCATTTAAAACCAAACTGATAGCGGTAGACCCAGTAGTTATCTCAAAAACGTCAGCCAAAAACACAAATAAGTGGGTTTTGGGGGAAATGGAAATAAACTGTCCTTACGTCTTCTTATGGTTTTATTTAACTAACACTCACTTGAATTACTGGGAAATTCATCGAACGCCACTGTTTTGGTGTTTTTTTTTTGAGTAGCATCCTCGGGGTAGCCATCAAAAACGATGAAGACGTTATTCTCAAAGTAGTTACGGATGTTGGTGTTATAAAGGCAGATTCTGCTGATAGGACAGTGTGCAGTAAACCGTGCAGGACTGTGTTATGACCGTCTACGGTCGCTTCCATTCACATTATACGACTGTGCGCATACCGTGTCGTTTGAAAGACCGTAGTCTGTTGTATTTAGATATTAGCGGAAAATGGATAAACTAACTCCTGATATCGACGTTACTGGGATCATAGGAACATTGCGTAGAACTTAAGCATATTGTTTACTATTATTTGTAAGGTTGTTAACCCTAAATCTCTATTGTAAAATGTCCATCAAATAGTCTACATTCATGATGGTAAAGAAATGCGACAACAAGTACTGTTAGGTCTTAGTGTAAGCGTAGCAGGTAACATATCGTCTCTCTTCATACCTGTCACAATAATATCGCCTTCGTCGTCGTCCGTTTCTTTAACACTGCACACTAATAGATTGTGTGTTGTCTTTCTGGAACCAAAAGTCTACTAAATTGGACGCCGCAGGTTTAATATCAGTCCATTGAGGCTGTTCATAATCTACGTCTGGAAAATTCTCCCTTACTACTTCTTCTGCCCAACTCTCATAATCTTCCTCTTCCTTGTTGTCTTTTTCAATTCACTAAGTTGTCCAGTGTTTTTTAAAGTCATTTTATTTTTATAACATCTGCTGTAGTCAGCACCTCGCCATATTGGTTTTTTTAGGTTTCCTTGAATTTGACAATTCCAACTGTAACTATTTATTAAGTTTAACTAAATTTGTTGAAAATATATCAATATTTTTGGAGTAGCTGTTGATGTCAGTGTCTCTTCTTGGGGCATCTTCTCTGGAGTGAAATCAGAACATTTTAGCATAGGGTTACTCAGATCGAAGGATATAATTTGTTGATGAAAAGTTGAATTTCTGCTTGATGTAGGGAGTAATTTAAACAATCGTTATTTGTTGTCTCAATGCAGAAATGTTTCACAACCATTAGCAGACTCAATAACCATTTCTGGCAATACGTTTCCATTTGTTTGTACAATCTTCTACTTTCTTTACATATCCTTTGTCTAAAGTTCCAGACTTCTGGAATCAAATTCACATGTAGGGAAACTTGTGTGGATTGTATTTTCTGTTTTCCAGATTTCGAGACAAACCTCTCCTAACAATTTAGCAAATTCGTTCTTTGGTACACCTTGCATATTTGCTTGTTACCAAATGCAATTAGCTTCTTCTCCCACGCCGTCTTTAGTTTACCAAATGCAGTGTTATCTAGCTGCTGAAGCTTATCCGTCAAATGGCTAGAGAATTTGAAAAATTCGATTTTATGGTGTTATGCACTTTCTATTGTAGATAGGGTAATATGACTGGAAATGACCATTAAATACTACGAGCGCTTTTTGTTCAGGAATATCTTTGTCTTGTCGAAGTTTGTTAACACGTGAAACAAAACAGTGTTCAAACCATTGATGAGATTGAGCTAAGCTTCCATCCAACCATTCTTCGAGCACAAATAAAGTGTACCCGGGTAGCAAAATTCCGATACCCAACGGGGTTGAACTGCAACACCTTTTGTACACTATCATTGTCGGTGAGACACTACCGTCAGCTGAAATGCTCGCAGGTACAATGGTGAAATCTCGACCTGAACCCCCCAGAAACTCCACTCAAGTGCTCTTCTTTTTCCCCAATGGCTTTTAATCTGGACGGGTTATTAGGAAATCCAGTTGAAAATAAATGATTCAAGACCTTTTTTAGTTGATCATAGAAATTATATATTATGTAAGGCTTTCGGTTTCGGCCTTCTTTCCTATGTTTTTGTAGATGCTCAGAGGTCTTGAAAGGTAGATCAGGACGACGATACATAAAAGAGTAGTACTAGTCAATTCCTGGCGTATCATCCTTGAATGGGGTTTTTAAATTGTTTTTCTGAACATACTCGCCTACCAAAGATTGCAATTCTTCTCGGTTACAGGGACAACCCATTATAGCTCTTGCTTTAAACAGTTTTTTATTTCTATTTCAATTTCACCTGACAAAGCTGTACAACGTCCATTCCTATGTTCAGTGGAACTTTTTGACCTTTGATCCTGTGAAAAATTACAGAGATCGCTACACCACAATTTTCGGAGACTATAAGTGCTATTGTTTCTATTAAAATTGTAGTGTTAACTATGTTATAAAATGTACAAATTCAAACATAAAAAACACAAAAGTAAGCATTTTGAAAAAAGTAATACTACAGCTACAAAGCTCCCAAGTTTTGTTTTTCATAAAACATTAAGTTTTACTTCAAACATTTAAAATTAAAAGCTGTTTTAATGGTACATGGTTTAGCGATCGTGCACTGCTAGTACGTAATCCCCTTAACAACGTGTACTAGAAAACGTTTTGCGTAATCATTTATAAAACTTAACCAAACCTATCTATATACAGGGTGGGGCACTACCAACGTATTATTCTGTAGCACTAAAACGACAAATAATGTAAGAAATTTTAAGGCATACATATATCGAGATTATTTGAAATCACATTTTAAAAATATTTTCGATTATACAGGGTGCTCCAGAAACACGTACTATATTAAAGTTGGGTTATTTTAAATGGAACACTCTGTATTTTTTTCTATTTTTGAATTATAGAATAAAAATAATGTATGTTCTTTAACATGTCCCTATACTCAACTTACATCCGTTTCTGAGATAAATCGATTTTACCTGATTTGCAGACCCTCCATAAAAATGCAATAACTTCAAGATAAATAAGAACAAGCAATTTTGCATTACACCAACTTACTAAAAATCTTCAACGTCTCTTTTGCAATATTTACTATTATATTATGATGTACAGAGTGTTTTAAATACTACCGCATAACGCCAACGACTTAAAACTTAAATAACTTGCTTAACTTAAATGGAACACCCTGCATTTCTGTAGCCTGTTGGAATCAGGATCTAATTACCTTTGAATCGGTATTAGGGTTACCAACCCCTAACTGATAGTTTTCGAAATATTTTAAAATCTGCTAGTTTAACAGTTTGCAATTTACTAGAATTTAAGTTACATGTAAGATATCAGTAAAATAAACATTATCTTTCAAACATTTTTAATGTATAGGCCAATCCAGCTTTAAATATTAATCTTAACTTTTTTTTTTCAGAACAAAATAACAGAAATGTGCTCATGACGTATGCCGGGCTCTAAGAGTCAGTCAAATCACGCCCACCTGTCACAAACAACACCAACCGTTATTAGTTTCAGCAAAAATTGATGACACTGTAAACATTGGTAATTTTGTTCAAAAAATTCTAAAAATAATGGTTTTCGAAATTTATCGTACTACTATTAGAGCGTTTTGTATTACATTCTTAGTTAATATGTTTGTCGATGTTTACGGTAGTAAATTATGACCGTTGTCGTAATTCGACTTAGAGCCCGGATACTAGTCATAAGCACATTTCTGTTTATTTTTTCTGAAAAAAAATAAATATTTTTAAGGTAAATATTTAAAACTGAAAGTTGCAAGATAATGTCCATATTGCGGATATTTTACAGGTAACATGGACACTAGTACATCGTAAATTGTCAAACTATCACGTTTTAAAATATCTCGAAAACTATCAGAGTTAGGAGTTGGTAACCCTAATACCGACCAAAAGGTATTTAGTTCCAGCTTTCAACAGGCTACAGAAATGTAGAGTGTTTCATTTAAGTTTAACAAGTTATTTAAGTTTGAAATCGTTAGTGCTATGCGGTAGTATTAAAAACACCCTGTACATCATAACATAATAGTAAATATTGCAAAAGAGATGTTGAAGGCTCTTAGTAAGGTGGTGTAAACCAAAGTTGCTTGTTCTTATTTATCTTGAAGTTATGCATTTTTTGAGGGTCTGCATATCAGGTAAAATCGATTTATCTCAGAAACAAGTAAGTAGGTATAGGGATATGTTAAAGAGCATACATTATTTTTATTGTACAATTCAAAAATAGAAAAAAATACAGGTTGATCCATTTAAAATAACCCAACTTTTATAAGGTACGTGTTTCTAGAGCACCCTGTACAATCCAAAATATTTTTAAAATGTGGTTTTCGAATAATTTTCACATATGTATGCCTTAAAATTTTCGTTTTAATGCTATAGAATAATTCGTTCATCTCCTCCGAGGTGTTTAAAAAAAAAACTGAATACACCATTCGATAGAGGATTTTAAGGAGATCTGGATGCAATGGTTTTCCAAACTCTAACTCCCCCTGGGGAGCTGGCCACCTCCACTCTCTCCAAACTTCAAAATTAATTTTTGTTTTTATTACCAAATATGTTTGTCTTGACAAGACAAACATCTTTGTATACGTCATTTAACCTATGACCTTAAGGTCAAAAGTTATAGGTCAAAATTCATGCGTCCGTAAAACGCTTAACTTACAGACTAGTTAAAAATATTTCAAAAAAATATTCAATAATATTTCAAAATGTACGAGGTTTCAAATCCCATCCTTTTTTTTTTTTAAATTGTATTATTATATTAAACGAACAGCTTTAATTTCTATCGGTAAATAGGCATAAAATTTTTTACTTGAACTAGCAATGGATTTATTTGAATATCATTCAATTGGAGAGTTTTGATATCGTAAAATCAAATACGGTAAACGCTAAAATTACGTGAGTTTACTTCTGCGCATGCGAAATGCATGCGTAATGACGTATGCGCATATACAGAAGAGACTCCGTATTATTAAACTAAATGTTTCATAATGTGAATATTCTAATATATTCATTGCCAGTTCAAGTAAAAAAAAATAAAACTTATGTCTCTTTAGCGATAGAAATTAAATGCTGTTCTTTTAAAATAATAATACAAAAAAATAAATCGGATTGGAGTTTGAACCCTCGTACGTTATAAAATATAAAATAGTATTTGAAATATTTTTAATATGCTTGGTTAAATTTTAGAAATTATTACGCAAAACGTTTTCTTAAACAAAATGTTTCAGATTTTCCGGGACACACAGTATAAAATAGAGGGTGATGTTATGTTAAGGCTAGGGAATTTGTGCTTTTTTAAATTTCCCGTCTACTATAAAATGTAATAAACTTACAGCGCTTATTTTTATATCACGATTTAAACCCTTTATAAACAATATAGTAACTTATGTCTACATTTTTTTACTTCTCATTTACCCAACATAAATTTATAAATTTAATTACTTGTTTTATCACATAATTCAATAGCTTATGTCATGCCCAATATATTTATTGTGTATCTAAAAAAAATGAAGGTTTTTCGATTCCTTAAATTAAATGAACGAGAATTAGTTTTGTGCCAAAACCACGGTTACCGCCACATTTGAAAAAAATATGTCCGACAGCAATAGTTTGAACCATTTTAGCAAAAGCATTGAAATATCTTATTCTATGGTATTTATTCTTCACAACAGTGAAATTAGCACAAATTACTGTGTCGTCACACTAAAAAAAAAATGTTCGGTGTTGTCGCAGTGTTGTTACCTCGTCCAACAAATAATTGAGGCAACATGTGGGGGAACATTATTTCGTAAATGATAGTAATTGTGTATGCTGCGCCATCTATTTATTTAATGCTTCGTAACAAGGAAATTTCCCAGCCTTAAATAAATTTGATTTGAAATTCTAAGTTGTATGAATATCAGACAAATCAAATTTCAGATATTTTATATTTACATGTTCATGTGCACTGAGTGCTGATATACTACACACAGATCCAGCGAAATCGGTGGTCAGATTCAAGTTTGACTAATATTGACATAGTTGCTACTTGATGGCCTATATGACCATTATGGCACTGATCTAATCTCAAATATAAAATATACCTACATGTACTTAATCTTTGATTCTTCACCTTCCATGATACCTTGGACCGTTCCTTTATCGGTATTCATACACCATCCTCTCACACCTACTGTTTTTGACTCTTTTGGGTATACTGAAATTACAATAAACTTCACCAATTCGATGAAAGTGTTTGGTTACCTTTCGAAAAAACACCACAAAGAAAACGGTTTCGACATATATTATATAAATTGATGTTTAGAATCTAACCTTGCACCTTTCCAAATACTTCGAATTCAACGGATATTAAATTAGACTCACTCATGATGTTTTCGTATGAAACTAGTAAAATTATTAGAAACCCCAACAACAGCTGATCAAAATAAATAAGTTTCTTATTGATTCAAATGTTTTCTATACCTACTGTTTGATAATTAATTTCTGACATTTTACAGTTCAATGGCCCAACCACAGGTCCTACATTAACTAAAGTAATCGAAATTTTTTATTTTACATATTTCTTTTTCTATTTTTTTTCTGTAGATGAATGGTTATGGTATTTATTTTTCGAAAAAAGCAAAACTGAAAGTGATCTATTTCTATATGACTGCTATCGCTTTAATAACTCAGTCAATTTTAAGTAAAGTAAACTAAATTAAATAATTTAACAGAAAAAAACAATGAAAGTAAAATGAATTGTTATTGCGCAATTTTCTACTCTGAATACATCTACAAATAAAAATAAATATATTCTTCACCTCCCAAATATAATCTTTAAATAGTGAAATGTTAGTTGTCTATATTGTAGGCGTCTATAGTACAGTGACTTACTCCCTATCAAAGAGTATACCTATTGATTAGGTATAAACTTCGGTATACCTTTTATATCCTATGTTACTACATAAATAGCATTTATATTTTACTATAAATCCCTAGGGAGTTTTAAAATATATTATAATTCCCTTGAGATTTAAAAATGGTATTTTAATCTTCGGAAAGATCTAGGTACTTAAGTTGATATTTTAGTCCCCTTTAATTATTAACTGATTTTCTACAATGATTTGTTTCAAGTTGTGTTTTTATTAAAATTATTTTTTTAAATACAATTCATTTTGTATCAATTTCATTTTTAGTTCTTAATTATTCCTTGCATAAAACAATGTGTAAAACACAAAGCCAATCAACGACTACACAGTGTAAAACGGTAAAATATATTCTATCCTATTTTTGTTTGATGTAAATCAAAAGGAAAAATCAAACGTATATCAAATACAAAAATCAGATAGTCTAAAAGCGCATTTAACGTTATTTTGTAACTGAGCTCTGATATTTTTAGTAAGTCAATATTTTTGAATTTGAATGCGCTGGTTTAAGGTACAGGAGTGCGTTCAAATATTGCACACCAGGTGGGAGAGTGCACCTTACGTAGTGTCTGTCAAACGAGTTCGTGGGCGTGTCAATTCGTTGATTCTTATCAACATATATTCTGAACGCTGAAGTGCGCCCAACGACTGTGACTAGCAAACAAACGTGTTAACAAATAGAAACCATATCTTTGAACAACATAATTCACGATGATAGTGGTAGGGTTGTATTACATTGGTATCATAACACTTACAGAAAACCAAAACTTTGCTCTAGAATTAGGTTAAATTAACGTTTCTACAATGTCAATTTATTTAGTGCACATAGTTATCCAAGTCAAAAGTGGGATGTGAAGTGTGCGCACTCAGTATGCACACACAATTATAATTTATTAACGACACAAAGTGTCACATACTCCTGTGTTTGCGTTTGGTTATTGCTTGACTATAACTAAGGGTTTGGAAGTTTTCTACCTTTTCCGCTTTATGAGCGACTTTGCTACTAGTACCCTACCGTTTGATGATTTCCTTGCTTACTTTTCTTTATTTTTTCTGTGAGTTATCATTCCTCTTTTTAGCGACTTAAGGTACCTAAATCATTCGTGACCATTTTCTCAATCTACAGATGTATACTTTTCTTCTGATTTTCCTTTCTTTGCTTTGTTCTCTCTTCTCTTGATCTCTTTTTTATTATTTTCTTGGGATTTGTAGCTTCTGGTTTACTAATGAATTTCTGAATCTTTTCTGAAGTGTTTTGCTGCTAAGCTGATTTTTCTTTCTCTGTGTTTCTTGCTGATTGTAATCCGGATACGGATCGGTAATTCATTTGTTTGGGCGAAGACAGGCTTTACAACTACGCCGTTCTTAGTTCGTCAAACCTCAGTCTTGCCCGCTTCTCCGGTCACGAATCATCGTCAACAACATCTGCTTACCTTTAGGTACCGTAATTTTAGCTTTTCTTTTACGCGCAAAAGCATTAACTCCTATTCGTCGCTCTGTGGACGTTGCGCTATCAATGCGAACTGCTGTACGCATGTTAAGTTATCAACAATAATTACTTCGCCCACCCCGCGTTTGCACGCTAATTTCTCGGCGCACCCCACGAATATAACGCTAATTATTAACTACAAAAATTGAGGCTGTGATAATGTCATTTTGTTTTTTTTTAAAACTACAGTCATTAATAAAGTTGTATCTTGTGTTTACGTTGGACTTGTTTTTTTAACTAGAGTCCGTTCTCTGGTTCAGCCTGATAGTGTTTGTTTTTATTTTTAGAACCAATGGCGCCTATTATCAATCCTACGTATAATTAAAAATAATTATCCAATTAAATACGACCACCTTTCGTGTAATTAATTTAACTCTCTCTCTAATTCACGACGTTCTCCGACGGTTTGTTCTAATCAGGTGTATACGAAAGTGTCGTCCTAATTTTCATCGACATTCTAATTAAAGTAACTTGCTAAATTAACTAATTGACTACCAACCTTTTTGTTTTATTTGTAACAATCTCATTGAAAGCAAAAAAAAAGTACGAAAAATCTTACATGGCACCCATTTCATAGAAAGTTGTTACCAATATCTCCAATTTAAAACCGTTCTTGCGATAATCTTTTTAAAAATAAATTACAATTTGCCTTCATTAGTGAAGAAACTTTTGTACGAACTTTGATTTTGTTTCAGTAATATCTCCAGCGGCGATGGAAGCTGCAGTTCTTACAAAGATGATAATTTGATGAAACTATACCATAGCAATTTTTTTCAAATGATGATATCTTGGTCACATCTTAATCACAAAAGAGAAACAATAATACGAATTGTAACAATTTTTTCTAAACGCAATTTTATTAGAAATCAACACCAATATGTTGTTAATTTTCTAATCTTTAAATCTAGTTAAATGTTAATAGGAATAGATTTTAAAGAAAAACAAAAATTCATTAAATATCTAACACTACAATATTCGTTATTTAATATTCACGCTTGATTGGGTTTGATTTACCGATCTGATTGTAATACGCTTGAATATATGATTGATTTATATGTAAAGCAATTATGTAAGGAGGATAACATTCGTTCCTGGCTGTTTAATAGTTATATATGTTAAGGTACTAAAGTTTGATTTTCATGACGAATGTGTTTTAGTTGCAGAGGCGATAGCCGAGGCAAATAAAACACGTAAGTCATGAAAAAACTTAGTGCCGAGGTATATTATATTTTTTAATTTGAACCAAATCTAACAATTTTATAACGTTCTTTAAGTAGCAAATGTAATCAGCTGTTTTACGTCAAATGTTTCCACTGAGTATGCGCGATTCTAAAATTTACATACATTTTACACATATATACCGGCGAAAATGTGAACTTAAAAAATCGTCGTATAATGAATTACTTTAGTGCCGATTTTTTTTGTACTTTAGTGACGATTTCGGAAAAATGAATTACTTTTGTAAGCATAGAACAATAACATTACGTTTATGTTTTTTCATTTGCATTATTGTATTATAGCATATACTCAATAATTATAGTTAATGTAATGCTTTTTACGTTTTAGTATCAATTGAGCGATCAACAGTAATAAATTGTTGGTACCACCGAAAAAATTAATTGTTGGTAATAATTCATATACACAGTTGTTTTATTAAATCTTATCTTATCTACATAAATGCATTTTTAGATGTTTATTTTGAATGTTTCTGCCAAAAGTTACAATTATTTACTAATCTACTAAATTATAATAAATGCTTAAAGTAACTGCCATTGTTTAAATTACATATGTTATTCCGACATTTTTAATCTTCAAACAATAATTAAAATTTCTGGAGCAATATCCCTTACAGCATTGGTTATGAATTGAATAAGTCCATGTTTCATCACCATTTGGTGACCAGTGGGAAGTAGGTCATAACAATAAAAGTATCTTTTTCTCTCGAAAAAGGCATTTTATATCTAACTGGATTGCAGATACTGACCTAATCAATGAGATTATTAAAATTAATAGTTCTTAAGAGAACTGAATTTTAAACGGAAAGAATAGGAACAAAGCAAATACAGCAAATACAATAACACGAAATGATGACAACCTGTACTTGTCTCATTGAAGTATATACTAATGAGTTGTCTGGAACGAAAGCACTGAGTTATTTTCCTGTTTTCTACTTTATGATCTCTTTGTATATCTATCCTTTTTACTAGTTATATAGTTATGAATTAATACTTTTATGAAATTAATGGTTTTCAATAGTTCTATCTGTGCTTCCGTGTAAATATATTGCTGAAATATTTATGTCAACATTATTTGACTATGTGGGATAATTTCATTTATTTATTTGCTCAAAATTTAGAAAATTACATAAAGTTTTGTTGAAGTTAAGTTAATTAGTTAATATTAGTTAATCGATGTTAGATTACCAAAAAATTTAAAATAGATTAAGGTTTATATTTAAAATTAACAGCGGCAACAACGCTTAATAATTCGTTCGCGCAATCGCATTAGTAAATGTCACTGTCAGCTGACGCTGACGTATTTCTCCAATAACATTGCAAATTGCAAGTTTGATAAAAATGGAAACAGTTTACTATTTACCGCCATGAGAGGTATACGTGTTTTTGTTGAAGATTCAGTTATAAAATAAATTCATTAATAATGACTGTAACAACAATGTTAATGTCAGTAGCCGAACTTACAAATATTTTTTCTGTACTTGCTGTGCTTTTGTGTTTTTGTGCTATGGTTTTATTCATAACAAGGTTGGTTAAATAAAGTATTACATTGTTCAGTCAAAATGTCATTAATACAATTTTACATATTAAGAAACATGATGGTGCTTCGAGTACATGGAGAAGATATAGTATTTCCAAACAACTTACATCAAGTTGCACCCCGAATCCCTCAAATGAATATGATGAAAGTGCATATTCCGTTTACATTTAAACTACTCGAAAATCTAAATCTTCTTATTCGGGTAAGTATCATTTAATTCACCAAGATTTAATTATTTATAAAATGAAAGAATAATTACAATAACAAGATTTTATGAAGTAATCAGAGAGTTCCTATATTTTTAAATATTTTACTTAGGTATCAATAATGTGAAGGTTTCCCAGTTGTGAATTAAGCCTTTCTGCCTTTAAATGCCTTCATAAGGGACATTAACAAAAAATAGTTTTTAAGTATAATAAAATAACTTTTATTTACAACTAGGTATATAAATCAATTTGTTTCGTAATAATATTGCAATATAGAGAAAAGGAACAATTTTTTTCTAATAGATATTGGAATTTATTGTCAGATTTATGAATACTACTAATTAGATGTTTGTAATTGAATTTGAAATTTTAGACCTTGCTCATTTATTAAGGTCATTTAACAGTGATCACAATTTATAATCGAATTTTAAATTTCCATGTAAATTTAAGTAATTGAAATATATACAGGGTGAGTTTTTAAGACGGGATAGCCTGATTACTCCTATGTTTTTAAAGATATCAAAATTATCCAAACGGCGTTGTAAATTGTACATCAGAGTGCAGTTTTTAAAAATATTTTGTTATATACAGGTTGTATCGTTTATACAGGGTGGTTCTGGACTAAATTTTTTTTGAAATATGTATATATTTTTACGTATTCAGATAAATAATAATCTAAGCCTTTCAAATATGTTTTATTTTTTAACATTTAGTTAAACCGTTTAAAAGTTATTTTTTTTTAAATAAAATAGGCTTTGCAGGAACTTCTTTAGAAGTCATAAAACACTTGCCTTTTATTATATCAAATTGAAATTTGGTACATTATTAGACAATACTTGACAGTAAGTTGTTATCATTCATTTATGTGAAAATATTACGCTGCTGTGATTTTTTAACTAGGTATGTTACATTTCAAACATCCATAACTTTAAAAATTTAATTTAAATTGCACGCCTTGTATATTATTATTAAATCGTATTCACTATTTCATTTTACAACTTTTTATAATACATATGCTATACCAAAATTGATAACATAGGAGTAATCAAGCTTTTCCGTCTGAAAACTCACGCTGTATAGATGGCAATACAATAGGAGGTGATAAAATATAAAGCAAAGCTGAACATCGATAAAACTGTTAAAAGTCTAACAATATTTCCAATACTTTTCTAATGCTATATTATAGAATATTATCAAAATCTTACACAATTAGTTCTGTTTAAAATGTAGAAAAACACGGATCTCTTGTTGAAAAATAATTAAAAATTTAATGTAATTTATGGAACTTTTGTATAATTAAAATATCAATGAAGGTTTTCTGAAATAATGGTCACGTGATTTAAATGTTCATATTTGAAAATTGGATTACAGCATACAATGTTTATGATACAAGTGTGTGAAGTAAGGATTTTATGCAGGAGTTTCCAAATTTGTTTTAAAGTGAACGAGTGCAACTACATCATATATCATTTTTACAACACACAAACGACGTCATTGTCAACAAAAATCATTTAGTAATGAAAGCACCGTTTCATTTAGGTACATTGTACTTCGACATACGATTTTACATTTTGTCCTCAACTTATTTAAAGTAGCACTTCGCACATTTGCAGACCCTCCAAAATAATATAATAACTTCAAAATAAGTAGGAACAAATAACTTTGCCTTCCCGTATAATCAAACATATTTTTAAAATGTGGTCTCGAGAAATCTGTAACTGTAACCTACCAACCAGTACCGTTCACTCCCCAATCACACCTACCAACCAACATAATTTACCCCCAAATCACATAAAAACATTTTTTAAGAAGAAAATTGTAATAACTGTATTCTACCAACTAACACTGTTCACCCCCGATCACATCTACCAACCAACACCGTTCACTCCAAACCATATGCAAACATGTATTTTTTAAAGAAGAAAATAGTAATAACTGTAACCTACCAACCATCACCGTTCACCCCGACCACATTAGTATGGGAAAAGTACTGGCTCCCCTTTGCTTAAATCCAACCGAATAACACTTTGTATTGATTTTATTTAAATATAAATAAGTAAGTAACAGTGCATTATTATTTATAAAATTAAAATTTATACATTATTGCTTCTTATCTTTAAAAATATAAAATTGATAACTATATTTTGAAATAATTCATTTTGGGATAGGTACTATTTTTTCCGAGGACATTTTTTTCTAGTGGCGGTATTTTTTCCAGTCCAAATAATTAGTACTGCTATAATTTTAAAACAGTCAATATCATATGTAAATGCAGTTCAATACAGCGTCCTATGCTTTGAAAAATCTTATGAATCAGACACGGGTCTGTTACTCGATTAGCATAAAATTGATCATTCTCACGCTCGTGGTCGCTATCTTTCATTTATATCAAATCTTAATTCTTTCCCTGTTACTACTGTATTCACCATTAGTTATGATGTGTATCTTCAAATCAAATACATTGTAGTTAGTTCTGTTATATTCTTCTTAGCTTGGTAACATTATTTAGGCATTTGGAAATGTTTGTCAACGAATTACTTTTTGGTTAATACAGCATTTGCTTATTTTATTATTAGATTGTGTAATAAATTTGGATGAAAATCTAGAATTCGTATCTCGAAAACGGCTGCTCGCAGAAAAAAGTCTCGAAAAAAGTTATTCACGGAAGTTATAGAGAATTTTCTTATCTTTAATTTTTTATAATGGGGACCCACAACCGTAGTGGGCATTGAAAACGAGTTATTCTTGAAAAACACAACATTTAAAACATCAAAACGAAGATGTATACCAATTTTTCAGACACCGGCCTCAAAATTCTCAGAGAAAGCCTTATTTTACTGGGCTATATTCTTATTTAGGATCTTTAATGTTTATTAGAATAAAACACGGTGTGGTGTGGCTGACCATCATTTATCACTTGTTACGACATTGATTTTGATAATTTCCCTTTGATTATCAGATCTTCTTCCTTCTTTAACAGAAAAATCTACAACTTTCACTCTTGTGGATTCCTATCGTTAACCCTACTTTTCCTCTATTTAAAGCGTCGAGGCTAAGCTTAGTGTACAAGTTGATTACCTCATTTTTTGGCGGTCTACCATGATTTTTTGTTTGCTCGTTTTGGGTTTTCAAGTCTTTCCCTAATAAAGTCTCTTACGATTGGTGACAAAACGTTGACACTACTTTACTTTTTCCTCACGGTCTAATCCGGGAAGATGATAAGTTCCTGTAAAGGGCTTAGGTATCTATTTTGAGTCGTCAACTGGTGAACTTTGTTGAATAACTCTCTTCTTTTCTTTCCGAATGTTATGCAGATTCCCCCGTTATTTTAGGTTTTATTTCTGCATTAATTTTGGAATTCAATCCATGTAACATTTGGATCAAAATGTGCCTCCCAATCCGGTATCCCACTGTCAATATGTTCGTAAATATTTTTTCATGAAAATGTTGATAAAGACAGTATTGATAGTGTGCTTAATGTACGTATATGGCAAACATGTCAAAGTTTTATATTGATGTGACGTTAGTATAAATATTTTGACGTGACATCACATAAATAGACCGGGCGGTGCTTCAACCGGTTTAATCAGGTGATTAGGCAGTTATTTGCGGTAAGCGGTCAATTTTGAAACGGGATGAAGAGTTGAAACGGTGAAACATAGTTGACATAACCTAGAAGTTTTAACTGAATGTGTTATGCCATCGTCATTGAGAACGAGCTTCCAATGAATTTTATAAATTTTTAAAATACCTCTAATATTCTGAACACAATATCATTTGCAAATAGGCAAGCAATTAAAGCAAAAGTAAGATTAACCGCAATTATTCACCGAAGTTCCAACTCCAAAACCCGGTAGTTCCTGTGCGACACCGGTTTTGATCTAGCGCTCAACCGGTTAATTTGCAAACAATCGGTAAATTGTATCATAATGAAATCGATTAGTTTAGAAACCGGTTTAACCAGGTATTGGAACCGGTGAATTTTTTGAAAAACGCTATTTATATTCAACAAAAACGACGTTTGGATTGGTTTCTGTGAGACACGTGCGCGGTTATGATTTAGAGATTAAGTTTTAGAATGCGTCAGTCAAATTTATTTGGCGGTATTGAGTTAATTCAAATAACTTGAACTGCAGCAAGTTATGCAACCAATATAACAAGCTTTAAATTTTGACAAAAATATTTCATAGTAGGATGGGGTCACTTGTACTATGACATCACACTTACGACTCTAGCGCGTTGTTTTCTTGTATTTTTGTTTGGACAACTGCAAGATGTCTAACATAAATAATCAACACAATTACCATCTTAGAATATATAAAACTTATATCATGTATACGAGTACCTATTTGCAATAAAAAATTACTCTTTTTTGGTAATAATTTCCATTTTATCCAGTTTATCTTTTTTTTTCGCCAAACAACATTAAAAATTGTTTATTTAATAATCAATCCTTACTACTTTTCGAATTTTAAAATTATATTTTTGTTTGTAATTCTTGTAGTTCTATTATACTAATTTACTAATGTAAATAAACAATTAGTAAAGCTAGTATATATTTCATCAACAACTTACGTCACGATGACCGTAATCTACTGTATATCTGAAATTAATATATTCAGATAAATATAATATAAATATATTCCAGTTATACCGGAAATTGGCGTAAAATTTGATCTCGGTTTTGATATTTTAACGGAACGCCCTA
Source organism: Abscondita cerata (assembly GCA_030710515.1). NCBI lineage: Eukaryota > Metazoa > Arthropoda > Insecta > Coleoptera > Lampyridae > Abscondita > Abscondita cerata. Next base: position 9,253 of record JALBCR010003669.1, on the reverse strand, counting down.
TATATTATTGAATACATATAATGGTATACTCAGGATGTATTTTAAAATCATTGACAAAAAGAAACTTGAGATTTTGTGATTCAAAAATAAGTCACAAATTCGTTTTTGCCAAAAACTTTTTCTTACCGAGGGACAGGGTGATTAAAAATGTTTTTTTTAATCTTTTTTAAAATTCTCAAACTGTACGAAAGATATAAACCTGAAATTTGGCACGCGTAAATACCTAATTAATCACATAAATTCAACTATTTAATGTAAGAAAAAAATGTCGTCTCTGTTTTTTTCGGGAAAAAAATTATTTTTGATAGATTCTCTTTTTATTTATTTAATAAATAGTCAACTCTGTTATAAACATAAAAACAAATTTAGGTTTTTACTGGATAATGAATTTCATAGAAATATTTCAAAAAACAGTCGAAAAAATATGGTAAGTATGATTTTATTTGTAGAATTGAATGTTGAGTCTAACGAAAATAATACTTTTTCAAAAAAAGCTGGGGTTTGCGTTTTTCTTAAATTTAGTAGACAATATTCTACGTCACTGGTTGGATCAAATTTACTGAAACTCGTTTGATTAATTGAATTTAATGAGACAATCTCAGTTTAATATCTTTTCGATTTTTGAATAAGCTTAAAAATCTTTAAAATACACATGCAATTTATTTTGGTTCTTACTAAATAATGTGGTTGTTTACGTTAATGCAAATATTTCAAAAACGGCCATTAAATCTAAAAAATGCTAAGCATAATTTTTTATTTACATTTTGAATCTAACAAAAATATTTGTTTTCCCAAAAACGCAGTGGCGTACATTTTTTTGTTTTTGAATTGATGGCTTTAAACTATTATAAGCCACTGGATAGATCAACCTGAGTGAAATTTATGTGATTAATTGTATTTGATTAGATATTTATGTATGTCAAATCTCAGCTTAATCTCTTTTGTACATTTTGAGAAACCTTTAAAAAAATTAAAATATAAATATTAATTACTATGTATCTCGGTAAGGAAACGTTTTTGGGAAAAGTTTAAAAGAATTTTTCCTTATAATCACATAATTAATTTCCAGTTTTCGTTTGTCGGTAATTTCAAAGTACACCCTATATAATATACCGCATCAACTTTTACTAGTTTAAAGAGGTTTAATTATTCCTAAAAAATGATTCTTAAAATCAATATTCACAATATTCCGTTATACAGGTAGTTTGCCTGTTCTTATCATGTATAAATCATTGCAATATTAAAAATATAATCTAAATCTATACACACTTCTTTAAGTATGAATAAATTTTGCATCGAAGTAAAAATGTCTACATTATCATAAATTCATTAAAACTATTGGGAAACTTATTTTCAGCCTTCTTCCATACGCCGAAGTTTACAAATTAAATATTATCTCATTAGGTTTGCTTCATACTCTTTATTACTTCATCCAAATAATGAACTATCTTTTGTGAGGAGCCTATACGAAACTCCATCTTTATTTATTTACCTTGACACAATAAATTATTTAAGTAATAATTATTGATGGTTACCGATTCGGAAACATATTTACCGAATTAGGCTTATGAATTGGAAATCGATAGTTACTTTAACTGTTGCTTTAACGTTTTGGCAGTTGTAAACAAATTTTCTTTTTATGTTGAAATTAGCGAAACTGCAATGAAAGTGAAACGAACCTTATTAAACTGCCCCATTGTATTCAATGAAGCGTTTATTAATTAAAAATTCGTAATAACTAACGCTTAGAGCATTCCATAGAATTATGTTCAGAAAAGAATTAATTTTAGGAGTAAACTACATTCTCATTATGAAATTCAAGGACGTGTTTTAGATAATAGTGCACTTTTGTACTAGAAATTAAAAAAGAAAAAACCAGGTGACTGTAATCAGTGGCGACTCGTGCTTAAAAATGAAATGTTCAGCAGTGGAATTCTGTTTATATTTGCGCAGAAATCACCTTTGACCACAAATGAGGTTGTACTGTATCGGAATCTCTTTCACACACCTTTAGATTACCCTTTTTTCATCTTTTAACTTAAATATTTTTCTATTAGAGTCGGTGGTTGCGCAAACCTGCAAATCATAGGAGAAACCGGTACTAGTTTACATCTTTGTCACCGATGATTTTTCCATGTAAAATAATTAATGTCGCTCTACAAAAAATAGTCATACGAAATATGCATTCGTTAGTAATCACAGAATTTACAGTTAAAATAAATAGAGTTTCATAGAAAAATATACTTGCACATACATTGTAAAGGCAATCAGATAAAAATCAAAAATTGACACTTAGTACAATTTCTTTTATTCTGAAAAAATATATTTTTTTGGTTAAATGATTTAAAATACACAATTGCTTACAGTTTCTTAAAATTAGTTATTGATTGATAGTTCTATGGGAACTTATGCTCGGGTTATGAATACTAACTAATTTTTGTATTTCATTGTGTTATTTGTTAGTTTTGCAATGGTACAATGTTAGTGTTTTCAGTTCGAAAATTCCATTTTACAATCGAGTATGACCGTAAACTAACTTTACTGGACTCAGCTTTATTGAACTTAAAATTCAATGCTAATATCAATTGTGAATTATTATTTCTATTGAATATTTATGTTAAATTAATATTAATAAATGATTCTACAATTTATGTATTTATTAATATTGATAGAGCAATTTGTTCTAACGAAAATTTTGAATTATTATTCTTTACATTAACAAGATTTCCAGAAGAAATACTAGCAATTGCTTTATTTATGGTGTTTGTTCTGTTAATTTGTTCTTTTACAACATCTACAAATCTTTAACCGCCTTGTATCATCCCGCCATCTGTTTTGTTTTACCTATCTTTTTTGCAACGTAACTACTTTTCCATTCTTCAAACTTCTTCATCACTGAGATGTCGCGACGGCAAAGCTGACACCACCACTTTGTACAAACACTAATTTGTACCCACGATGGTTTTTCATAATCTCAATAATTAGTTAATAATCAATTTTTACTCGACATTTTATAAGTAAAATGGGCAGCTTTATGAAGGTTTCCAAACCGAAAATGTTAACACTGTTTTTTTCACTTTTCACTTGTCCGATTTTTAAAGAACATTGCACATGAGCTTTACTTATAATACCGCAGATATGATTAGATTTTGGTCATAATTAATCGAACCAAAAGGGCTGTTAACCTACACAGATTTTCGAATTTTTGAAATATTTAGAAAAATATTCGTTTTACCCATTTTTGTTTCATATGAAAGTTGGTTGCAATACAAATTAGTTCTAAATTGAATATATAAAATTATACATTTTTATTGCAAATTTTTAAACGAGTTCTTACCAAAACTGTAAAAATACGTGATGAAATTATATACCGCCCATCGAATAAAAAATGTTTGCTCCATTGTAACGCACTCTAATTCATTAGAAAAGGTGAAAAAAAGTGTTAAAAATTTCGGTTTGGAAACCGTCTCACAAGTCCTCATTTTATTAATAAATTGTGAGTAAAAATTGATTATTAATTAATTATTGAGACTATGGGAAAACTATCATGGGTAGAAATTAGTGCTTAATTCAAGGTGTTTAGTTGTGTTGTTGAAATTCGATTATGACATAGTGGGGTTCTGACTTGAGCTCAAGTTAGTACCCCCACTTTAAAAATTGGTATTAGAGTGAATCTATTTGGGTACAAATTAGTGCCAAATTATCATCGTTTTTTTCAATTTGTAAAAAGTGAGGGTGCCAACTTTACCAACGTTGATATATCTGCTCCTGTATTTGCCAAAAGCAGCAACGTTTCGACGGGAGCTACGACTTCTAGATTCTTTAGAGCAAGAAACTACAATTTTTCTGGGCATTCCTCAGAAGCTGTGTGTTCCAACTTTTTGAGTAATACATCGACAATTTTTATACCCTCGTAGTAATTGATGATGCGTGGCATTTGTGGGGCGCAAATTTACATACTTTTTAAATAAACTCGAAAAAATTTATTTCATCACTTTTATGCATCACTGTATAGTATAGTTATTTGTTAATTGGTTTTCGTTTTAGGCAAGACAATTAGCAATTGGGAACCAGTTTTTCTACATCTTCAGGTCATGTAATTCTTTCCTTTTACAACCCTGCTATTCCTATCATGACAATAACCTTAAAAACGCAAATATCAATGAGATCTAAAACTCTCAACAATACACCTACATTTGCTTAAACTGTTGCTTTCGGTGCCTTACTGCAATTTTCTTCTAAAGAATTCGATTTTTGTTCGCACATTTTGCATTTTGTAAACAAGCATCAAAATAAACTCTAGTAAGGGTTGTAGTTAATTGAGATATGGTTTTCAAATTTTTCGCGTTATTTTATTGCCGTTTTTTATTACTACTTTAGAATTTAAAAATACCTTAGGAAATGTAACCCATTACGTCATACATCTTGTAAATCAATTTACAGTCTTATTTCTCATTTTAAAAATGATATTAAAGCTGGTAGGGTCCTTAATGCAGATTTATCTTTATCACTTTCTATAGATCTTATGCGTTTATTGTTGTCAGGTCGATGTGAAGTTATGCGCTAAATGCTTGCTTTTTTTAATGTTAACTTTACTAAGCTTTTTTGAGTCTTATCTATCCCATTGTACCTATAATGTGCCATGAAATAAGAAAAAAAGCCTCCAGGTGAAAAATTGTGTTGTAATTACTAACAAAAATTAATACTCGTAAGTATTATGTAAAACGTAGAGTATTCAAATTCCTTTAAGGCGAAATGACTCGACCCCTCCGAAGTCTCCGTCTCCTATTGTTGACAAGTAACAAAATTTGTTCTAATCAAAATTTTCGAAATAAATGGGATATCTGGTTATACTATAGCCGACAATATTGATAAATGGTATTTATAAAACATCTCTCCCCAATCAAGGGCTCTGATTTATCTACTAGTTTATAGGCTTCATTATGTACTTTAATCTCAGTATTTATAATAGCACTTCGAAGGGATCTTGGATGTGAGTTTATATAATTATTGTTGGGAGAATTTCCTTGCCACTCTTAGAGAACTGGGTCTAGAATTGATTCATTCGTATATACACTGTGTTCAAGATAAGAATGAACAGCATGGGGATCTTGAAAACGGTAAAAGATAGAAGGTGACTCAAATTTGCAAAAAAGTTGGGCAATTTAAACTATACTAAGTGACATAGAAAGAAGAACACCCAGTAATAATGAATATTTTGTAAATTTTTTTTGGGAGTATATTTGTTCATATTAAGATAAAAACGATCAGTTTTTCAGCCATGTTGCCCTATCGATTGTTTTGTTAATCCCTCATTCAAAAACACTTACGATTAAGTAGCCCTAAAACAATGAATTAAGCATTTGTAAGAACAGTTATCATTTAAGCAATTTAAATTGCATTTCAAAGAGCTTCTTTAATTCAATCACAATGCCTCCAGTGCGAAGACGCCATAATTTTCGGCAATTAAGCCAGTTTGATAGGGGTAGAATTGTGGGATTGCGTGAGGCTGGTTTGTCTATGAGAGATATAGCCGCTAGAACGCAACGGAGTTTAAACACTGTGGCAGTCTGTGTTCGGGCATGGAACCAAGAGGGCCGTACACGAAGAGCGAGAGGTACAGGACGTCGTCGAAGAACCACAGAACGCGAAGATCGCCGTCTTAGACTATTGGCTTTACGGGACCGCTTCTCTCTACACGGGCGATTGCGGACCAGTGGTTTGAAGAACATGGAAGACCGATTGGGATGCGAACCGTTTATAGACGGATAAGAACCTTTGGGCTCTTTTCCTACCGTCCCCTTTTGTGCTACCACTGACTCAGAGCATCGACGTTATCGTCTAGCGTGGTGTAGAGAACGGGCAAATTGGGACCAAGAATGGAATTTAATTGTCTTTAATGATGAATCCAGATTCTGTTTGGGTATGCATGACGGTCGTGCAAGGGTGAGAAGACGGCGCGGTGAAAGACAAGATCCCCAATTTTCTGTGAATAGGCATGTGCACCACACAGTTGGAGTTATGGTATGGGAAGCTATTGCTATTGGAAGTAGGTCACCTTTGGTCTTCATTAGAGGTAACATGACCGCTGCAAGCGCTACATCAGGAGGTTGTAGACCCCATATTGTACCTTATGTTCAGACCATCCCCAACAGCACATTCCAACAAGACAACGCACGACCTCATGTTGCTAGGGTTTCTTTGGCTGATTTTGAGGCCAATCAAATTGCTTTGTTGCCTTGGCCACCAAGATCTTTCGATCTTTCGCCCATCGAGCACGTCTGGGATATTATGGGAAGAAGATTACTCAATTTACCTCACCCTGCACAACTCTAGCGGCTTTGCAGCATCAGTTACAGATAGCATGGGATGAGATACCTCAAGAAGAAATCGATCACCTCATTAGAAGTATGCCCAGACGTGTTAATGAGTGCACAAGACATCGTGGTGGAGCAACACATTATTAAGTTTTTGAAGAAGTTTGATCAAATTGTGATCGTTTACTAATCTAATTCGTATACACTAGTATACCAAAAATTGTTCAAATCAAATTCATTATTACTGGATGTTGTTCTTTCTATGTCACTTACTATATTTCTTACAAAAGTTAGGTTCTAAAAATTATGCGTGATACATTGTTGAATTTAGAAACACTACCAAATACAGGTGTTATTGTGTGCGGCCATAATAAAAATAAAGTTGTTGATGGTTTCTCCGAGATGAAATATTGGATTAAGAAATTTGAAAGCACCATTTTCAAAACTTTAAAAGAGATTTTAGATTTTTAATTTTTTTTAGAATAAGTGCAAAAAGTACGAAAAATAAAATCAAAAAATAGATTTTTTGTAAAATCTCGAAAACAGAAAATAATTATTAAACTTTTCAACACCATGTAAATATACTCTAAGTTGTCCAACTTTTTTCGAATTTCAGCAACCTTGTATCTTCTGCTGTTTCAAGATCCCCTTGCAGTTCATTCTTATCTTTAATAATAATAATATATTTTCATGTTAACATACAAATGTATTTACAATCGTCTTACAAAAATTGTTAGCCGACTTACGCCGCGTGCATGTAATTAAAGGTACTCACAAATACTATAGAAAGCGTTTTTATCAAATAATTTTTCGTAGCTGTTCTGAATTACTTTGAGGTTTAGTTCTTTAATGTTAGACGGTAAAACGTTATAATACATTATACTATAATAGTTAGGGCCTGATTGAGATTTTTTTATTCGATGAAAATCTGGTCGTAAGTTATTACGTGTTCTTGTGGAATGCTGGTGTAAATTACCATGTGTAATAAATGAGTTTAAATTATTTTTACAAATACAAACATTCATAAATGAATAGGCGAGGTAGTGTCAGATTTCATATTGGATAAAGTGGTTCCTACATTCAGCTCTGTAATTGCAATTTGCTACTATTCTGATTGCTCGTCTTTGTAGTCAAATATTCTGGTGACAACCTGTAGAGTGTCCCCAAGCTAGAATTGCATATGATATAATTGACTGACACAACCCAAAGTAGGCTGTTCGTAATATTTTAGGAGATACTTGAGATTGTAAGGTTCTAAGTACCTCAATATTTTACTTAACTTATTAAGCTAATATGTCTGTGTGGTGAAGCCAATTTAATTTACTGTCTAAGTAAATACCAGGAAACGTACATGCGTGTCAAACCTTTTCTAACTTAAGTATCTCTTAATGTAAATAACATGGATTTGGTTTGCGGTATTTAGAAGCAATTTATTCAGGGTAAACCATTTAAGAGCAGCTTATTGAACAAATGCGCTTTGTGTAATATTTTCTATGTTCTTATCTCTAATAGTTAATACCAGTGTCGTCAGCAATTGAACTACATGTATGTCGTCTTCTAGGCAGTTTGGAAATGAGTTTACGAATATTAAAAATAGCAATGGACCTAGAACACTTCCTTGCGGTAATCCGATACTGATAGGAAGTTGGTAGATTTACCATAGAAATTAACAATTTGGTAACGGTTTGCTAGATATGATACTTAGATCCAATGCTAGTTTGGTCAAAATTATAAACTGATAATTTGTCGTAAATTTTGTGGCATACACAATCAAAAGCCTTTGATAAATCAAAAAATAAAAAGATAACATTATAGATCCCCATTCTCAAATCACTAATACATTAGTAGCGAAGTCAGCAATAGCGTTGCAGTGCTTCTACCTTTCCTAAAGCCAAACTGGTTTTTCATTAAACAAATGATTAAGTTCGAAATATGTTGCAATCTGTACTTAGCCATGACTTTTCGAAAACTTTTGAGAAAACCGGTAGAATAGAGGTCACTATAATTGTGTATGTCATTTTGTCACCGTTTTTGTGTATAGGTAAGACAGATCCTATTTTTAGCTTATCTGGGAGAAGATAGTTCATCTATCTGGTTTTATTAATTTGGTCAATGGATATACTAGATTTTAATATTATTTTTATGACATGTGAACAAAAGACCATAAATATCTTTGGATTTGCTAGATTTGATTGATGTTAAAATATCCCGTACTTGTATAAAAGTGACGGGTTTAAATTTAAAACAGACCTTATAAGGAGATGTTATTTTTTGTGAATTGTCGTATTACTATTAGAAACAGGTAAGTTTTGTGTAATGTCGCGCCCCACATTGATAAAGTAATTGTTAAAGTCATCTGCCGAAAAGATGTTATCATGAACTTTTATTACGATTCGTGCTTTTGTTTATGATATCCATAAAGTTTTGTTTACATTATTAAATTATATATGGAATTTATCAGTAACTATGGTTAACTTTCATTTTAATTCTTTCCTATAAGCTAATTGTAATTATTTTTAATAAACAATTCTTCAGTTGGAAATTTAGAATGCATATCGTTTATCAAGTTTAACATCATATGTTCGTATTACTATTTGTTTATTGTTATTTATTTTATTATTTATTATTTATTATGTATTATATTTATTTATTATTAATTCACCTTTGCATTGTTTATTTTATTGTTATTATTGTTATTTTATTTATTTTTATTGTTATTGTTTATTTTATTATTTGTTATTTGTTATTACATTATTGTGACCCACGTTACATTATTTACACATTCATTTGTTTTCCATTATTACATTTTGTTTGTATTGTGGTGTGTTGTTCCATTTATTTTTGTATTTGTATTACATTATTACATTATTTGTTATTTATTTGTTATTATTTACTGTATTCTTTATTACTGTTATTTATTATTTGTGTTATTTACC